>JANUHK010000259.1:0-62735 GCA_026319125.1 Colletotrichum noveboracense | reverse complement strand
GGCGGCTAGGACAGGACATTTGTACTGCAGGATCACGGGAACAACAGGGACTCACTCGGAAACGGAAGAACTATGGTACAAGTCACGTGACGATAAGATAAGGGAATGATCAGTGGAGCACAGAAAGAAACGCTCAGTGATCAGTTGGCTCTGCCAACTGATCGCGATCACCTTATGCACCTAGGTGATCACTCAGAAGTGGATAAACAGCACTGTTCAGAACTTATATATAGTATAACCTGAGCCTAGCTTAAGGTCAGACTTCCATAGCTCTTCAGCAATCAACTTGTGACTATCACTACAGATACTTTCAGCTCACCTTCACTGCGAATTACTTATTAAGTCTAAGACTGATCACCTTAGCCTCTGAAGACCTGATCTACTACAGCCTACAACCACAACCCTATTATACTGTTTAAACGTTAATCCCCAACTTCTGTTAGCAGACTCTACTGTTGGATAGCTGACCGTAACACTTTGATTGCTCCTGTTCAGTAAGTTGACTATTAATACCTACTAAACAGTACAGACAAGATGTCTTCCCGCGCCTCCGCCAAATCACCTACTCCAGGAAGCTCCGCCTCTTCCAAACAACCAGTCAAGAGCCTAGCCGAAGAACTCGAAGGAGCCCCGATGGCAGTCAACTCAGACGACGAAGTCACCCTCAAGAAGGAAACCTACGAAAAACTCCGGAACCAAGTCAAGAAGGGAGACAAAGACATCGCCAAAATCCAAGGGATGTACAACAATACCGCTGCCGAACTACAAGGACTTAAAGAAATGATATAAGAACTTGGTAATAGACCCTAACGCATCCTAGACCTCGAGAATGAGGTTCTCCGCCTAGGAGGATAGGGCAACAACCCCACCATACAGGAACTAAGAAACGAAGTCAACACACTCCGGGCCGCTGCCAACATCGTCACCACCCCCGCAGGAGGACGACAGAAACTCAAGCTCAGCCCTCCGATGACCTACGACGGCACCCCCGGTTACCTCAAAGGATTTCTGATCTAAGTTAAGAACTACCAGAACTTCCACCATAGCGACTTCACTAACCAGACTGAAAAAGTGGTCCATGCAGCCACCTACCTACGAGGGAGAGCCCTCAAATGGTTCGAACCCATCCAGGAAGAATTCCTCAAGTGTGAAACACTGGATGAATGTTCAACGGAAACTCGCGACATCTACAGTAGCTTCAGCGGATTCGAGGAAGCCCTGAGATCCCTCTTCCAGGACCCTGACGAAAAACGACAAGCTGAATGAGAACTGGCACACCTACAACAGAACAAGTCTGCCAAAGACTATGCCGCTATATTCCAATAACTCTGCGTATAACTCAACCTCACTAAAGAAACCAAAATCTTTATGTTCTATTAAGGACTTAAAGATGAGGTTAAGGATGAAATCATTAAGGTCGACCGACCTGAAGACTTCCTCTAGTTCGCAGAACTCGCAATCAAAATAGATAATCGTCTGTTCGAACGACGTAAGGAAAGAGGAGAAAGGCGACAAAACCTAAACTCTAGACGTAAGTACTAGTAGTAGCCCTAGCAGAAATTTAGTTACTAGCGGAACAACAACAGACCCCGTAACAACTGGAGTAACACTCAACAAAGCACTGCTTATAGACAACATAGCGGACCTATGGACCTCAGTATGACCAACAAGGATGATAAGAAGCCTTGGAACCTTAAGTGTTATAACTGTAATAAGCAAGGATATATTGCAAAGAACTGCAGCTAACCTAAAAAGCAGAAATGGCAACCTGTCTACAAATAATCCAAGCAAGTCAGCATGACAAATAAAACCCCCCATGAGTCTATGTTATGGACCAGATGCTATGATGACGACTGCTTCACCCACTAAAGCGATAAAGAGGCCTTAGGATACTACCTAAGCGACCCAGACTGCGGACGCACAGGTTACAACATGACTATCCTAGAACCCAGGGAGAAGACCCTCGCGATGGCCTACGCAAGCAACAGCAAGATAGCCCAAAAGACTGTAGAACAGCTCGACGAGATGCTACAAGTTTAACAGCTAGTGCCCACTAGCTCATCCGCAGCAGCACCTCAGCCAACACACAAGCAAGAGCTTGAGAAGGACAACAAGCGAAGAATCATAAGACTACAACTAGCAGAGACAGCCTACCTAGAACGGATTCAGAACGAACCACACAACCCTATGTGGGAAAGACAACTTGGTGCTATGCTTGCACATATGGAACGACGTAAGCATGCGCGCGGAAACCCCACCCGAATCGAACAAATCAACCAGGAACTAGAAGAACAGATCAAGGAAGAATCTGATGAAGAGCGGGATCACCGACATGATCCCCTGGAAGAACAGCAACTGCTCAACCTTATAAGCAGCTGGACCTTTGGAGAAGGAGAAAGTTCACCATACGACTCGGATAAACCTCGCGACGTTGCCCGTCAACATGCTCAGGCAGAGATCACCTATAGGTTCACCCCCAGTGTGGACGACACTAGCTCTGAAGAGGAACTCAAGGACAAGCTTGAAGAAATCAAGGCGAAGATCAAGACTCACGTGATCGCCCCCCTATCAGACGAACAATACGTACATCTCTATAGGACCCCGGAGTCCCCCAACAGAAACAAAGAACCTACCACCTCAGCTGGAGACCATCCATACCTCAACATCTTTAACCCAGGACACCGCTACCTCTTCTGGGCCTAATGCTTCTACCCCCAATGCAAACAACACATGGGAGAAAAGCACGAATACAGGTTTAACCCACAACGGGTTGAAGAAGGACCAATAACTATAGTCTACCCAGCGCACATTCTCACCAGATAGGAACTCAGTCAGTTCGATAACAACCTCGCCACTTTCAAACCAAGTTCGAAGTTTCCCATGAGATGCCTCAACGACAAACGAATGAAATGGGACGAATGCCAGCGCGACGAATGCCAAATCCACTACAAAGAAAAAGCACGCGCCTGGAGAATTGCAAAGCACGGATCCAGTCCTCCAAGACTTAGATTCCGTGAAAATAGCCTTGCTAAGGCAAGAAGGGAAGGAAAGCAAATCACCTCCCCAGGACAACCAGGACAGTCAAAAAACTAGACTCGCCTACCGAAAAAGGACTAAGACAGGCAAGAACGATAAAGTCCATTTACTTGGTACCTATAGACCAGAAGACTCATCTACAACTGAGAGTAACGATTAACAGCAGAGAAGCTACAGCAGTAATTAACAGCAGATTAGAAGCAAACTTCATATCACTAAGGACGGTGAACCAAATAGGGATATAATAGGGAATAAAGCAACACCCCTACCAGCTTAGTAACGTGGAAGGAGAATAAGTCCAGTATGAAGGCGGAACCATTAAACATAAGACTACGCCCCTCAAGATGAGTTACTGGAATCAAAAAGAACAACTCTAACTTGACATTACAGACATCAGAGCATACGATATTATACTAGGAATCCCCTAGTTAAAAGAAAATAACCTACGGATAGATTGGAGAATAGGCTAACTCTAATAGGACAACGAAGACCTAGTTACTGAGCAGCCCTGCAGAATCCAGGCTTCAAACGCATCTAAACAACACACAGCAAAACGCTACATATGCTTCCTCAAGGTGAAGGAAAGCAGGTCATAACTAATGACAACTAAGGACCTTAACAACAAGAAGGATCTAATTCTGTCTATCCCAGAAGAATATTGAGTCTATGATAAGCTCTTTGCTGAAGAATTAGAAACTGGACTACTAGAACACACTAGTTACGATCACGAGATACCCCTCAAGGAAGGGAAGGAGCCTAGATTTAACAAAATCTACAGGCTTAATCTAACGGAAATGGAGGCACTTGATAAGTACCTCGACGAGAACCTTAAGAAAGGTTACATCAGAGAATTAACATCACCGGCAGGAAGTCTAATCCTGTTTGTACCCAAAAAGAACGGAAAACTACGACTGTGCGTCGACTATTGCATGCTTAATGAGATGACGATAAAAAACTGGTACCTGTTACCACTCATCGACGAATTATAACGACTCTTGTATGGAGCGAACTGGTTTACAGCCCTAGACCTTAAGGGAGCCTACAACCTGATCAGAATGAAAGAAGGAGAAGAGTGGAAGACTGCCTTTCGAACTTGCAAAGGATATTTCAAGTACCTCGTTATGCCCTTCGGTCTCACCAACGCACCTGCTATATTCCAGAATATGATTAACTAAGTTCTGCGGAAGTTTGTAGATATCTTTGTAGTTGTCTACCTTGATGATATTCTTATCTTCTCACCTACGCTTGAATAACATAAGGAATATGTACACCTCGTCTTAAAAGCACTCTAAGACGCTAAACTCTTGGTTGAACTAGAGAAAAGCAAATTCCACGCATAAGAAGTTGAATACCTTAGATTCACTATCACCCCTGGATATATCTATATATCTAAAGATAAGGTTAAGTTAATCTAAGAATAGCTTACACCCTAAAATCTGAAAGAAGTATAGAGTTTCCTCGGACTAGTTAACTTCTACTGAAAATTCATTAAGTACTACAGTAAGATCAACACGCTACTTATGGACCTCAGTTGCAAAAACTAACCATTCGAATGGAAAGAAACCCAGGAAACCGCCTTCCAGAAAATCAAGGACCGCATCACTAGCGAACCAGTCCTGATGATCCCAAATCCCTAGAATTAGTTTGAAGTTGAAACGGACGCCTCGGACTTCGCCCTTGGAGCATAACTATCACAACGAGATTCAGAAGGAAAACTGCACCCCTGCGCCTTCTTCTCACGAAAGCTCCACGGACCCGAACTTAACTACCAAATCCACGACAAAGAGCTTATAGTAATTATCGAAGCCTTCAAGGAATGGAGACCAGAACTCTCAGGAACCATTCATGAAGTACTTATGTATACGGATCATAAGAACTTAGCATACTTCACCACGTTGAAGGTGCTTAATAAACGATAAATTAGATGGTTAGAATTCCTATCAGAATTCAACTTCAAGATTATCTACCGAAAGGGATCAGAAAACGGCCGAGCTGATGCTCTTAGCCGACGACCGGATTACGACATCCTGGTACCCGAAGAAACCCAGGTGATCCTCAAAGCCAACGGAAATGGAGACCTAGTGCCAGCAACCAAGCTCCTGATGATGGCAGGACGATCTAAACCTAGCTCGACTAGTGAATTAGACGACGAAGCCATTATGGAATTTCATGCACTCCCAGCACATGGTCACTAAGGAATCATGAAGACCTGGAAACGACTACGATAATAATATGGAGAAAAGGTTACTAGAGAATGTGTGGCAAAAGCGATTAAGGACTGCGAGGTCTGCTTCAAAAGTAAACCCGCCTGATATCAGCTTTATGGTATGCTACAACCTTTGCCTGTGCCTGAAACCGCCTGGCACTCCATATCACTTGACTTTATTGTCAAACTACTGAAGTCTTGAGAACCCCTTATGGGAATCCACTACGACAGCATCCTCGTTATTGTGGACAGACTTATGAAGTATGCCTACTTCATCCTGTATAAAGAATTAAGTAATGCTGAAGAATTTGCTTACACTTTCCTCAAAAATATTATTGCTAACCACAGCGTGCCTAAGGAAATTGTGTCAGACAGAGATAAGATCTTCACTTCTAAATTCTGGAAGTTAATCACATCCCAACTTGGCATTAAGCAAGTAATGTCTACTGCATTCTACCCACAAACCGATGGACAAACGGAACGAATCAACTAGATTCTTGAAACCTACCTCTGCGCCTATGTTAACTACAACTAAGATAATTAGGTAGTACTACTACTAATGGCCTAATTTGCTTATAATAGCGCAATAGGAGAAAGCACTAAGGAATCCCCCTTCTACCTCAACTATGGATTCGAACTAACTGCCTATGGAGAACCGCGAACAGGCCCAGCTGCATTGAAAGCTATTGCCTTAGTATAATAAATTAAAGATATCTAAGATAACGCAAGAAAGGAACTTGAATTCGTACGCTAACGAATGACGCATTTCAGCAACTAACGAAGGATTGAGGGACCAACCTTGAAAGAGGGAGATAGCGCCTATCTCATACGGCGAAACATCAAAACAAAACGACTAAACGACAAATTGGACTTCAAAAAACTTGGACCTTTCAAAGTCTTATGAGTTATTTCACCAGTCAACTACGAACTCAAACTCCCAGAAACCATGAAATGCCATCCAGTATTTCACGTCTCACTCCTCGAACCAGCCCCACGGGGATCACAAACAAACGACCTTATCATCGTGGAAGACAACAAGCCAGAATATGAAGTTGAACAGATTATTAACTACATATAAGAACTATAAGGAGTTTAGTACCTTATTAAATGGAAAGGATATGGTTATGAAGATAATATATGGGAACCAGCTAAGAATCTTGCTAATGCGACTGGTGAACTAATAACCTACTGGCAATAATACTAAGAACGAGAAACCATGCTAGCACCTATCACCTTAATCCAGAAGAATGCTGGGTATCAGCGAATCAGACGCCTATATAGACACGTCAGACCACTAATGGAGGCAGACAGACCGCAACAAGGAAAGCCATTCATCTGGCTAGGGACACCAGAAACCAACTAAGACTCCCCTAATAAAAAGTTCGGAGTACCCAGATTCCAGTCACCCAGAACGGCATCTAAGTCTATCGCCCTAAAACCACCTATAGACTGTACCTCTGATACGGAAGACGCCACTGGCTCCTCCTCTGTGACCTCCCGACCTTTTCAGAACACTATCCTTTTCTGTTTACGCAAGCAATCCAACCGCGCCATGGACTCGTCCAACTTGGCCTGCGCGGCACGCAAAGCAGCAGCCTTCCCCCTTAACACCTCCTCTTCAGCCACTTTAGCATCCTCCAAACGGGCAGCTTCATCTAACAAACGATCCACTGCAAAAAAGGGTCAGCTAAAGACGCAACCACAAGGGAAAGCGAGAGACCTACAAGCACAAATAGCATCTGCCGCAGCATCACAAGACCTCCCTAAGCGAGTGCATTCGCCACAAACTTCACCCCCAGGAAGCAGTTTACAGCGCTTCCCAGAAGAACAACAGTACGAGCAAGGCATGTCGACAACAAAACCAAACTCAGCGATACGTAGCGCACAGTTGCGACGACGAAGAGTAGAGGCAGAATTCGATTTCTGAACGCGACCTGACATGGTGTCAGCATCATGGGTAAATCAGGAAGCATGATTGATGGATCCCCAACCTAGGACCAACAACCTACTTATGTTGGGTCTTGAGGGCAAGACCTTTGGAGAGGGGACCTGATGTTACGACCCATCATGCAAGGATAACAGTTGACCGACCCACCTGAGCATTAGGCGGCTAGGACAGGACATTTATACTACAGGATCACAGGAATAATAGGGACTCACTCAGAAATAGAAGAACTATAGTATAAGTCATATAACGATAAGATAAGGGAATAATTAGTAGAGCACAGAAAGAAACGCTCAGTAATCAGTTAGCTCTGCTAACTGATTGCGATCACCTTATACACCTAGGTGATCACTCAGAAGTGGACAAATAGCACTGTTCAGAACTTATATATAGTATGACCTAAGCCCGGCTCAAGGTCAGACTTCCATAGCTCTTCAGCAATCAACTTATGACTATCACTATAGATACTTTCAGCTCACCTTCACTGCGAATTACTTGTTGAGTCTAAGACTGATCACCTTAGCCTCTGAAGACCTGATCTACTACAGCCTACGACCACGACCCCATTGTACTGTTTAAACGTCAATCCCCAACTTCTGTTAGCAGACTCTACTGTCGGATAGCTGACCGTAACAAATATCTAGGGAGGATTTAGAGGGGCTGGGCTTGTCCCTCTTAGTGCGGAAAGTGTACTTTTGAGGCTTGATGTGAAGCTACACACTCCAACACCTCCAGGGTCCCTCCTAACGACACCACCACCTTAGGTTTCAAGAACGCCAAACAACCTAACAGAGGCTAATTCCCAATCAACTTTAATTAAGGATCATATCTCCCATCATCCAAATAGCTCCCTAACGCCTACTCATAATGCTGTGAACCATATTCTTAAAGGCACACTAGCTATTATATATTGCAATGCTCTTCTGGAGGCTGAGAACAAAAACCTTCGGGAAGAGAACAACCTACTTAGCTGACGCTGGAGGGCTAAGAAAGCCCAGCTCAGACAAGGAGGAAGTCTTACTATAGGTGAGGCTGAGGACCTTCAATCACAAAAGGAGGCTACAGCCCAGATTGAGGAGGAAACGCGCCGGAGTAGTGGTCGCCGACCGAGGACTGAGACGAGCCAACGGCGGTGTAGCGTCTGTAGGAACACTAGTCATAATGCGCGAACATGTCAATTCGCTAGAGAAATGTCTGAAGAAGAGGACCTTGACTAGTTTGAATTCAATTGATTTCCTAGGTGTTGTGTATGGGTCGGAAATGTGATGTGGTTGCGGTTGGGTGGCCAGCTTGCTTGTCCGGCCAGCTCGCTTATCAACCACGTTATAGTTTAAGTTATAAGTTATAAACTATAGTAGATTAAATCTTTAAAAGCTAAAGTGATTAGTCTTAAACTTAATAAGTATTTATAGTAAAAATAAGCTTAAAAATATCTTAAGGATAAATATAAAGTTAATTACTAAAAAGCTATAGAAGTCTAGCTATAAGCTAAGCTTAAGTTATACTATATATAAGTTTAATTCTAAATATATTCCTTTATACTTTAGGTTAGTTTAGATTATTTTGATTTAACATAACTATTTAGCCTCTAAGTTATATTAGATTATATTAATCTAATATGATTATTATCTTATTATTATATAACTTATACTATAGTTCTTCTGTTTCTAAGTAAGTCCCTATTGTTCCTATGATCCTGCAGTATAAATATCCTATCTTAGCCGCCTATCGTCTGAGTAGGTTGGTTACCTGTTACTCCTATATAATAGGTTGTAACATAGAAGTGCTTTTGTTAAGACTCAAACTAAAGTTCTAGGAGCTCTGTATGAACCGTAATACATACCTCTTCCTACTTCTACCTTAAGTTATAAAGTTCTAAATAGAATAAATAATTAAGTAAATTACCTAACTACTTACTTAAAACTATTTTATATTATTATCTCTACTATCTCTTTATTATTACTCTTATTAATATATCTTATCTATTATTATAATATTATTACTTTTATAATATAGACTGATTAGATATAGCTTTTAAGAATATAAAAAGTCTTTAATAAATTAAATAAGTTATAAGTATATAATTTAAGAAGTAGTAATCTAAAGCTTTTACCTTAAGATCTAACTTAGAATTCAATGCTTCTATTTACACTTAAGGGTTAATATTATATCTCCCTATTATATATATATTAGGTTAATGCGGAAGGGAATACTCTCATTTAAATGCCTCTAGTGCTTTCGTATTTCGTGGCCTCTTGAGCTGTTAACCATCTCTTATCAATAGCGATTGAGGTAGATAAGCTTCCATTTTCTTGTCGCAGTCTTTCGCTCCACCTTGCCGTACACTTCATTGATTTTGCAGACACGTTTCTACATGCGCTCGTTAAGGGACGGAAGCAGAACCAGGGCCAAGAGATATGACAGAAGAGGCTGTATGCTCCTGATACATTAGACCAAAGACTTTCGCCCTTATAGATGCCCAGACGGACAATTCAAGTTAACGAAAACCAAACGCAGACAAATAATTCCTCAATGCCACATCAAATAACTACTGCAACTTAGCACTAGTCTTGTCTTGTGAGATGCAGCTTTCTGGAATGTACCCGACACCAACCCTCTCAAAAGTCTCTACACCCCCATGATCTGAAGAGCTTTGCGGTGTTACGAGCAGTACATAGCATCTCCTATCAATAGTTCTCACGCCGGCCTTAGGACGGGCAATGACAACACACTTCAGGCCTGACGTCGGACGTTCGCCCACGACAAGCATATCAAAAAAGAGCTTGCTGTGTTTCTTGTCTCCATCTTCCAAGTCGAAGTTGCGCACGGTCACATTGAAAGAAATGGCGTTGTTGACTGTAGATGTGTTCCCGGCCGAAGTGTCTGTCGTCCATGGTGACTGAAGCTCGCTCTGCTCCCATTCAAATCCATTCCAGAGCGGATCAAAGTAGTCGATGCCGCCCTTATACGCCATCCATGACCAAGTCGGAATCGAGATGTTTCGCTCAGGCGGGAATTTAATTTTTTCCAGAGTCCCATTTGAAGGTCGGCGCCACAGGAGGCTTCTATACAGAAGGCCCTCGCCATCGTCGAGTATGCCGTATCCGCCTCGGGCATTAAAAGCCTGGATAAGTCTTTTTTCGAGGCCAATGATAGCGAATGGCCTGTCCTCGATTCTCGTGAATTCCAATCTTGAATATTGACTGTAGAAAATCTGATAGAGACGAATTTTCTCCCCTCTTGTGGAACGCATGGCGAAGTCGGGAAATTTCGGGTCGCCAAGAAAGCTCGCGAAATCGCTGGAGGGTCAGTAACTACGGTACCGCTTTAATGGATTCCGTCTTACTTTTTCAATCTGGTAAACGTTTCGCAACGGACTCCGCCGCCGCACTCCCAGTATGTCTGCGCCTCCGTGAAATAGACAGTCCGTCTTGCAACGGCCCGTTCCTGCAGAACCCACCCTCTCTTGTTCAGCGGGCCGTCAATGACATCGCGTTGAAAGTGGTCAATTCCTTCGCAAACGTGGTATGTATCCCCATTGCGATCGAAAGTAACGTAGTCCCGCTCAGGTCTCATCCCCAAGAAGCCATCACTTTGACCAGTTGACCTACTAGCAGCGAGAACACAGTGGGCGGAACTGAAGACCTCTTCCATCTGCTTTGATTGCTCCGCGAAATCTCCGTCGGCTCCCTGGACGATGCACAGAGAGTCTATCCACAAATACTGGAAACCGAGCTCCCTTGTGGTTGTAATAGCATCTTTGAACGTTGCAGGGAGCGCATCAAAGACAATTCTCTCCTGGTGCTTCTCGATATTGTGGTTGTAGGTGCAAAAGTGAAAGTGACTTTTGGGATCCCCCCACGGATGTGAAAGAGCAAGGTACTGACCTTGCGAATTTTGGGTGTCAACGAGTCGGATTTGTGAGTTAGAGACGTCGAGTAGCCTGGTGGGCATCATGGGAGGTTGGCCGGGATGACAGTCCTCGTGTGTTGGGCTTCCATCGCATTCAGTAAGCCATTGTTTTATAATATTGAAGTGCACTCGATGGCCGGCGGGGGGAAGTTTAGGAAATCCAGTTTGGAGATAATTAGGCTGTTCCGAACGACATTCTATTACTCAAGTCAGGCAAACAAAATGGAAAGAAGTTTATGCGGAAGCAAAACTGTAGCAAAACAGTCAAATCGAAACTCACTAGGATTCCGAATGATACTCATGACCGGCGAGGCAACGCCGTCGATCCTGAGTGTAGATCCATCTCTTTGCAAATCAAATTGGGTGGAGATATTTGATATTTTGCAAACAGT
This sequence comes from Colletotrichum noveboracense, assembly GCA_026319125.1. NCBI lineage: Eukaryota > Fungi > Ascomycota > Sordariomycetes > Glomerellales > Glomerellaceae > Colletotrichum > Colletotrichum noveboracense. The sequence continues at coordinate 51,244 of JANUHK010000259.1, read as the reverse complement.
CCACAGCAGTCTACAGAAACCACAACTCTCTGCCCTTTGCTGCACGTCGGCTGGCGCGTCGGACAATCGGAAACCCGACGAGAGTATGTCTAGCTCTTTGCATCTAGGACAAAGGTCTTGATATCGAGGGGTGCTGAGAGTCGATATAAGACTATCTGAAAAGTCTGAAAGCCTCTCCGCAAATTGGTTGTCCGAGAATACGTGCCAGTGGTCACGGAGCTATAGGGATTGGGTCAATAGGTATTATTTGCAATTCCAGAGCGAGACCTTGAACGGAAAGGCCTCGTTGACTGACTCACGGGCTAGAATGAATCAGCTACATCCTGAGAGAAATGTCTTCTGTCGGATTTAGAGAGGGGGCAGTGCTTACAAACTGCCAAGATTGATGTGAATCTCAGCTTATGATCCAGCAAGATTGACAGAACCAGCTGTTTCAAAGACCAACTTACCGTCTTGGAGATGGATAAGTGCGGTCAGCTACTGAGCTGCGTAGATGGTTTCGCCTTACTGAGTGAGATGAAGACTTAACTCACATACTGTCTAACGTGTTAGTTGCCGAGAAAATGCGTCGTGCATCTTACAAAGTAACTTACGTCTTTCTAAATGGCAGCCATGAGCTACAGCTACGATGAAATCTACCAAACACATGCCTTACCGACTGCATAGATCGTTAGTGTTCTTACACTTTTAGTCTTGGCATAACCGTTCTCGCTTACGTTGTTGTGAATCAGTACATCACCACGCGGAACTCTTCTTTTCGAGGGGTTCAATGTAGTGAGAAGATACTTGTCGTTCGCGCCTCCGAGATCCAAGATAGCCTTCAACCCAGAACGTACAGTGGACGCCTGGGCTCGAGCCCTGTGGATGGAAAGCATCCCATCTCCATCTGAGCAGTCAGTAGAATCCGATTCGTTCTTTTTACTGCTATTTGGGGGCGCAGCAACCAATATCTTGTCTCTGACAAGCTCGAGGAGGTCTCGGATGGCTGTCTGGGTAGAACATTCGGGGTGTTTTCCGATGTCATCCATCCACCTAACGACGTTGGGGTGTACGTGAGCAACTGGATTGTCGTCACCATGTTCGACATGATAGAAAGAACCAGTGCCATTAAGAATCTCCGTGTTGAATGTGTGAAGTCCATCATAGCCATAGAGAAGCCAGATCATGTGTTCTAGTATGATGCATCCTAAGGCCCAAACATCATAAAGCCGTGATCTGGCCTCATGCGGCCGATTAGTCACCACCTCAGGGGGTTCATACGCAAGAGTGCCATGTTTTGTGCTCGTTCCGCGATTGCGGGTTCCTGTAGTCCCCTTGTGACGTTTGGCCAGACCCATGTCAGCGATTTTGAGTGTTCCAATGAGTGTGGAATCCCTGAATCTGAGAACATTCTCAGGCTTCAGGTCACCATGTCGATAGTTGTCTTTTCCGTTGAAGTGATGAAGCGCTACCAGTGCGTCAGCAAGACCGTGCAGTTGGGTCATGGATTCTCTAATGAGGTCGGGAGTGAGCTCTAAAAGAGGGCATGCTTTCCAAAATTCTCTCAAAGTGCCACCATCTGCCCATCTGAACATGAAGAAATGTCTAGTGCCTGTTTTGAACGTCGCAATCCTCTCTATTATGTGATCATGCTTCAGCTTTCCGATGTCAGAAAGAGCTTCTGCCTCGACTTCGAAATTCTGCGCCACCTCCTGTTGCAAGTGCTCATCTGTTTCGCTCGTGATTATTTCCTTGATGGCGACGTGAGAGGGAGTGCCGTCCACCTGTGAGATCAATAAATGAGCGATCGCAGAATCTGGGTTGCAATTTGCTGCTCACTGTGTTGCCAAGTTGTTGACAGTGGTCTTCGTGAATCATGACTTCGTACACTCGGCTGAATCGACCCTCCTTGAAAACTGTATTCATCCATATGAAAGGCAAAATGCTGTCATCCGACAAGGAATAGCGGAACTTTTTGTCTGTAAAGACCGGCGCCAAAAACATCCATTGTTGCTTGTAAAATTGATGAATGCGCCTCAATGTCCAGAGTCTGTGTACTGCTCGGTCTTGGATGCGATCAAATGGGAACGGAAGTTGTGCTGAGGAACCAGTTGTCGGCCTGGTATATCGTTCAATAGGCAGGACCGCGTCTGTCAAAGCAAGCGACAGAAAGTAGATCATGGTTTTGAGAACTGGTTCAATGGACTCGAAGACGCAGGTGACTATCAAAAAAAGCTTTTTTGCACGGCTGCGAATGAACCTGACCAATGCGTCGTCCTCGGTATTGTGGGCCAGTTGCCCGGGGAAAAGCTCATGGTAAATAGCGCTGGGAGTGACGATCTGTTTAATACTTCCCTCCGGCAGAAATTCTCTACCTGTATGAAACTTGCTTTCTACCACGTGATTGAACACGATGTCGAGTATACTAGGTTCGTAGTCTTCGGTGTCTGACATGCTGTTCTGAGGTTGGTTAATGAATCAAAGTGAAGGTAGGATCAGCGGAAGACGGCATTGAAAATGAGGCAGATTGAAGGAAAATGAAACTCATTAGCAGCGTGGCTTTTGGATAAGCCTACATTTATACGACACCATGCACAACAAAACATGACATGTGAGCCAATATTACAGGGGTTTAGGTACAGGTAGCGCATATGCGGCCCCCATTTTCCGATCAGACTGTTCGTCGTGTCTCCGGTAACGAGCTGACATAGTAAGGTTGCCATCCCGAATTTAGTCACCGCAGATGAACATTGGAGGTATTGTTCCCATATGCATTTAACACGGGATGCAATGAAATTGGCGATTCGATGGCTGAACGAACATGTCGACAAAAAGCTTACCCCAGGCGATCAGGACTCCGCGAAAGAAATAACGTCGTACTATGTATTCCTGAAAGGATTCAGCTTACTTTGGTGTGTTGGACGGAGATTTCCCGAATCTGGATTCTGGGTGGAGGGGTTCCCACCCCCCTTCCCCCTTTCCCCTAGCCATCGGATATGACGAGGCTTAGTACTACGTGGTTCCAATCGGGTTACTTTTGTGATATTCGCCAATCCGTCCGCAGCCGTTGAATAAGGTGATGGTGTGAAGCCCGCAGCACATCAGGCTCGAAGGCAGACTGGCACCCAGACGCTTAGCTCAAGACGGGAAAAGACAGCAAGTTGGGGGATGGAATTGGTTCGCCAGTAGGGCGCCTGTCCACCCCTCAGGCTGCTTCAGCCACCGCTTGACACCTGAACAATCAAAAAAAACTGCCTGCTGCAAATAGTTTGTGTTGTTCAATCAAATAAGCAGACACCATATTCGTGAAAGAGGGCAAAACCATGCGTGTCAAGTTGGAATGAGCACTAAGCGCGCCGCGGGACAGTGCCCTTCCAATGAAACTTCTTTGTTGCTAAGGTAGACCAATGCACGCTGCCAAATATATGGATGCGACCTGAATACTGCCTATGCCCACCGCGACGCTTTCAAAGCAAAATTCATGTTTTCGTTGCATCTTTTGTGCCAGTATAGCAGCCTTTGCATTAGTTGCATGCAACCCAGTCTCCGACTGACGTCAGAGTTTACTATCAGCATCTCCGTCATGATCATCTCCAGAAAGCAATGCAAACGTTCGCTACATCGGGGATGGGCATGTAGTTCTGAGGCAAACTTTGGTCTGATTAGTGTTGTCCAAATGCGATGCATATTTTAGTCAGGTCAGATATCTTACGTATTCTCTGCTTCGTTTGACGAAACAGTCGGAATGCTCGTCTAAATGCAAATATCGTTGTCGATGCGCAAATTCGTCGATCAAGCAAAATCCACCTAGTGTCCATGCAATGAAGTCGAGATAGAGACAACCGAGCGTCCATATGTCGTATGCTTGCTTGTTGATGCTCTTCCTCCCCACATCGCATTCAGGGGGGCGGTAGTTCGGCGAACTTTGTCCTTGGTCTTGTCTCTTCGACTTGCTATACCGACTCTTGAGTTCTGAAAGCCCGAAGTCCGAGATTTTAAGCGTTCCCTTGTGACCAGATGTCTTGGAATCAGGGAACCAAAGGATGTTCTCGGTTTTGATGTAGCCGCGTCGTTCATATCGCGGACCAGGCCTTCCGATATCTTTGTTGCCGCTCAAACCAACATTCGAGGCCACAAGGTCCTCTTCGAAAGACCCCGGCTGCCTTCCCTTGAGTTGGTTCTCATATTCATGAAGCTGAGCGAGAGCTGAAGCAAGACCTTTGCACTGCTCGACCATCCATAGAACAGTTGCCGCGTCAAAGTTTGGCGTTGGATTTATAAACCTCCAATACATCATCAAATTAGCACCTGCCCAAGGAAAGATGAGATAAAAAGTATCATTTCGCTCATATGTCGCCAGTAGAGAATTGAGACGGGGGTGAACATCGCCACTGAATCTCCTCAGAATCTGGACCTCCTCTTCGAATGCCTCAGTACTGGGCGAATCTACAGGCTTGATGGCAAACGTGTTTGTGGAAGTCTAGAAATGATTAGACCAAGAAGTGTCTCAAGTTAGGGCTCATAAATATTACCTCTGGCGTGTTCGCTTCATGATTTGACGAAACATTAAAGTTGTGATGAGCTGGGTGGATATCCACTTGGTAGACGGCCCGGTTGTGACTGCCTCTATGTCTCTTAGACCTGGAGTTGTTCTTCGCATTCTTGGTAAGGGTGAAAGGTAGTACGGTTGATGGGTCTAGAACGTGATGTTTCGCGTCATCCTTCTTGCCTCTAGTAAAAAAAGGCGGAACCATAGCCCACTGATACTGTTCAAAGTTCCTGAGAGTGATTTGATCCCAAGAATGGAAACAATTTAGTCGTTGATGTGGGTCGTTCTTTCGCCGAAGAGCAAACTTGCGACGACTTCCTGAAGTCTCGATGAGCTTTTCAAGTGGAAGGTCTGCATCGCTCACATTCTCTTCCAGAAAATACTCTATGCAATCCACTTTGTTGATGAGAGCCAAGACGGCGAACACTCGTTGGTAGGACTTGACTGGATTATTCACAGTGCCATTATCAGGCGCTTGAGTTGTTCCATAGCAGATGTGATGAGCAAAGGCGTCAATCCTTTCGCCAGTCAAGTCTGGGAGGCACTTCCTGAGCTCAGAAGCCACAGATATTGTGTGGATGAGCCGATCCAACTGACTTTTGGCCAGGAACCCCTGTCTGTCCTGGGAATTATCCCAGCTTGCCTCAAAGATTCGGTCTGCAAGATTGTCTTCGGATTCATCGTCGTCTACTGAAAGGCGCGAAAAAGCTTTGATGTTCTTCAACTCGTTATACATCAGATACCCGTAATCGGTTATCTCGCTGGGTTCTGGAATAGACTTCGGCAGATCCATTGTGGGCGGCAATCCCAGTCCCTTGATTGGGGCCCAAGCTGCGGATGCGTACGTGTTCGTTGGGTTGTTGCTCATATCTAATTTGTGATCCTATTCTTCCACTTAGTGAAAGTTGCAGCAGAATCAAGCACTTGATAGTGCACTAACAATCAAGTCTAGTACGTCTTCTTGAATCATGGCCGGCAAACGGCCACGAAAACCAACCTCGGAACCAACATATCTGCTCGGATCATAAAACAGTCCTGACCCAAGTTCACTTCTGTCGGATTTCAAGTCTACAGAACTATGAGTTCGTCGAATACCCGGAAATGAGTGCGTTCTTGATAGTGCCGGCATCTTTGCCGGTAACCTGTTTTTCTCGACTCCTGCGGATTCCTGTCCTAGACCACTTTCTGCAGGACGTAAGCAAGATGCAATGATAAACATAACAAATGAAGGAATAATTGGTTATGAACTCTCGGCCCTTGCTTGCCGAAGTGCTGGATTTGATACTTACTCAGGTGCATCGGTCTGTGGTATCAGAATTGCGCCCAGTACCGAATGGTCGTATCTATCCGTGGCCATGTTTGAATTGATGAATGCCAACGAGAAAAGGAAGAAGGCGATTCGAGATGAAAGATGACGACTTGATGACATTTGAGGCACCCAAGAAAGGCCGCGATTGGATTCTTAAGAGACCAGGACCTCATTTTCTGCTCTCGGCCCTAGCCTGGTTATTCGCAGTGTAGATGTGGTGTAGGTAACACAAAATCAGCACCGCCACCGCCACTGACCAGTGAGAACGGCGAAGCATGCCCAGAAATGCGCCTAGGCAGACTAGGTGCCCAACCGACAGTTCGGTCAACTGCTCATACTTAATACGTGCGACATCCATCCAGAAAGTGGGCCACCATCTCTTGGGTCACTGCCTCGCAAAGTGTGCCAGTCTGATCAAAATTTACCACACATGTTGATAAGAATGTCAGATGGGGATAAGTCTCGGGGACAGGCGCGAGGTTCTTGCATATGAGAGGTGGTGGCACAGTCTGATGTGTTTTGAGCTTGACTGTTCTCTGTAGGCGGCTCCTTCAAGACATCGATGCACCGTTCAAGCTTGGCTCAAATGATGCACGCAGATGGTCACATCATGCATGTCAGCGACTCGATGCCGGGAACGACGCGAAGGTTTGACACGAAATCTCGAGATGTACCTCGTTAAACTCAAAAATCACCATCGTCTGGTCCGCTATTGTCATAAATTTGTTTACCAATTTTAGCGCATAGCCGAGTTCATTCCACAAGCACCCGCCCCAACTATGACCTCTCCCCGAGCACTGTTTCCATCGTCAGTGATACCCGGACTGTCCGTGCTGAAATTGTCCTGTCTGTGTACACATCGGCTACTGGGGACGAGACGTTCAAGTACGCTGATTCAGTTCTCCGACTTTCTCTTTTCCTTCCTTTTCGCTCCCTTTCGCCTTTCTGAAGTCCCCTTGCCTTTCATAGCCGTCTTATGAACCTTTTCATTACTTTCTTTCGATCTCTTACGCTTCTTCTCTACCTCTGATTCGGATTCAGAGATCTCAGAATCATTGGTTGGGTCCGGATCAAGCGCGGATTCCGACGCCGATGAATCAGAATCACGACTAGAGTCACCTGGAAATGAACCAGAGTCCGAGTCGGTATCCGAGTCAGAAGACTCCTGCACTCTCTTAATTCGAGTCTTGTTCTCTTTGAAAATAGCTGGTCGAATCTGGTCTCTCGACGCCGTCGTGTCTTCATCCTGACCGTGTGTCTGCAAAAGGTAGTCGTTGAACTGAGTTGAAGCCTCTGCAATGAGCATGAAGGTGTCTTGGCTTAGGACAGGTCGCTTTGGGCTTCTGGGAGCAGGCGAAGACGAATCCTTGCCGGTTCGTCGCGCCTTATCTTTCGACTGGGCTTTGAACTCTGCCAATGCGATGGCAGTTTGGAATGCGTTGCGGATCTGACGGCCGTTCCACTGAAGACTCTCCCAGTTCACCTTGGCCCACTTGACGATCTCGTCCTTGTCGTATTTGATCGGCTGTTGTCCTTTTTTGACCCGCAGCTCGTTGACTTGCTCCAGTTTCCTAATGTTATTCTTCCAGATTTTGGTGCTTTGCTTCTCCACGAGTTTGGGATAATACAACGTGAGATGAAGTCTTGAACGGAATGCATCATCGATTGCGCCGACCCTATTAGTGGTAAGAAACAAGATGCCTGGGTAGTACTCCAGGATTCGGAGGAAGACTAGGCGGGCATGATTAGAAGATGTGCCAACAAAAACGACGGCAGCTGTGCGGGATTCAACCTACCAGATACGAGTCCGTTTCGTTTCACGTCGGATTTCTACAAGTCTTGGTTATTCATCGTCACGATCACGTATGGCTTTCAGTATCTTACCGTCCGTTTGGCAAGGAAGACGTCTGCTTCATCAAGCAGCAGGACACATGCCCATCGATGGGCTAGTTTGAAATGCTTTTCAAGATTCTTTTCAACAGTCTCCGGAACATGCCCAATGTCACCTATAGTTTTGGCAAACAAGTCGGTCAGGAAATGCAGTCATCTCACAGACGGCGGGTAGTCCTAGGCTAACTTACCACATGTGATTGGGTAAAGCGGACGCTTTGTGTATGCAGCCACGCATTCTGCAAGTCGAAAACATCCATTAGTAAGGGGGATCATGGTGATATATTCATTTGTGAGACTGTGAGTAGATGAAACATACCGGCGGTCGAAGTTTTTCCGACTCCTGGCGCACCGTGAAGGAGGATAATGCAGCCCTTTCCTGCGAAACTATGAGTCAATGCAAGCGGCGATGGTGGTAAGAGCTGGTTACTTGCCCTTTCCCCTAACAAGATCCATGTTGATTCTCTCAGTGGCCTGGTCATGTGAAAGAAAAGAGTCATCCGGGCGCCTAGTGTAAGATTCAACCATAGCCTGAACCATGTCTCTGTGGCCTCTCGGGAGAACTAGATTTCCCCAATCATCGCTATGTTGGACGTATTGAAGTACGTCTAAGTCCAGAAGCACTGAGATTTGGTTAGTCGTAGAGTTTTGTCGACACGTAGTCCGAAGGGACAAGTCCAGACTGGCTTCTACATACCCCATTTACGACTGCGTAACGCGTATCCTGGAACAACTCCTGGGAACAGGTTCATGAGATTATTCTCCTCAAGGTAGGATCTGAGTTCTCGTCGAGCCTGTTTGTTCTGCATTTCTGGCTTGGTGTGACTCTCAAATATAAAACTGAGTTTTCGCAAAACCTTCGAACTCTGCGCGTCTTGATGCCTGTAATATGTGGCGTTTTGAGATGACCTCCACGCACACGCGTGGCCTACAGTGCCATCGATGTTGTGCCAGTCATGAGTTTCGCCTCCTCCTTTGACACTGGACCTCGGCCAGTCATTGTTGTTTCCAGTCGAAAAGATTGGTTTGGTGTATGATTCGTCCGCTAAGTTCTGGTCTTGCTCGTACGCCATCTTGAAGTCCACAATGACCTCGCTATTAATCTGCAAAAGGTGTAAGACGTTTGAGGCGAGAGCCTTGAATCGAGGGGACGTATCTCACTGTTTCTCGCAAATGACCAGCAGTCGTCCCCTCGTAAGCCATATGGGAACTTTCCATAAGGTCAAGAAACTTCCTGCCTCTCGCCAGTAAACGGTCGCTTTCTCTCTCGCCTATGTAGTGAGCTGGATAAACCTCAATACCCCGAATGTCCTTCAGACCATCATAAGGCTTGATTTCGAAGAATTCTCGCTGTGCACCAAATTGGTCGCCGTCGTAGTCAATGCAGAAGCAAGCTATAATCAGCGAGGAAGTTGTTTGCGACCTTCGCTTCTTGGGGGCACCTCCAAGATCTTGTCGTGCTGTGAGTTGTTGTGCATCCTTCCGAAACGTTCCAAACTCCCCGTGTCGGAAGAGACGTAGCTTTCCCAGTCGGAGGGTATCGAAGCCGTGAAAAAGGTCGTTATCAAGATCATCTTCCTCGTCCCAGCCTGGTACAAGATCCTTTCTCAACGGAATACCACCCCTCACAGAGAGCACACAGTATGCCTGTGGGGAGTACCTCGGACGCAACTCTGTGAGCTCGCCTTCCACGTAACTAGCAGCACCACTTCGCTCACTAAGATTGTCAAAAGTGGTGAACGATCCATCGCTGCTTCGATAGGGGCAATAAATAAGAGCCCCCGCGTCATAGAGCATCCAAAGGTTTTCAAAGGCCACCTTATCCTCTTGACCAGACTTTAGTCTTTCATACAGCTCCAGGGAGCTGCTCAGATAACGGTCAACAAACTGGAGAACGACCCTGAAGTGTGGAAGCGCCGATGGTCGAATGTAGGTCTTTCCGAGTTGCTCGGCATTGGTTGCATCAGTATACGACGAGTCTGACTCCACAGGCCCTGTTGAATCAACAGAAATCGTGCAAACAGTATTTGAGGGCGATTCCGCTGATGCTTGTGCGCTGGCCACTAAATCATCGATGTTTCCAGTGCCGTGGTCATTAGATTGGGAGCTACTTGGCATGATTAGCTGACACAGTCGACACATTGAACAGGTGAGACTCGTACCCATAAGCACTTTCCAGCTTGCTGAGATGCTCTCTCAGAGAGTTGATATTGCTGATCAGCGGTCGAAATGGCTTCGTGAGTTGAATGGAATTCCCTGAGCCGCAATCAAGGAGGAGGACGTCCCTGAAGAAGGATGCAATAGGGTCCGACCAGATGCTGATATAGATGATGTCAATCTCAGAAGAATCTTGGTTGGTTTTGTCGACAGCCGTGTCAGAAGACTTGCTGTACATAGCTCTCAAAATCTCAGAAGGGCCGATTGTTGATGCAAATGCCCCGGACCACTGTGTCTTGTCTAAAAAGAAGCCGTCGGGATTGAAGTCACCCTCTTCTGCCTCGAAGAGATTTGCCTCCAGTAGGACGTTGTTGATGTCAAAGTCGGCTGTGTTGGCTTCGGAAAGAACATCATCGCCGTCAACAGCAGGCTCTTCCTCTGGCGTTGGCTCGTCGGGGTTGTTGCTTTGCAATTTCTCCTCGATAAGCCGAAGACGTTGATCGACCACACGCATGTAGTCCATGACGCCACTGACTAGATTCTGACCAGGGTCGCCCTTAGACAGTTGCGTTACTGTCTCCATGTATCGTTCGTATAGGTAGTGTCTATCATCATGCCAATCCGGGACAGCCTCTGTTTCCTCAATAGCGTCCTCGGCCAGATCGTCTACTCCAACCGTCTTATCCTCCTTCGAAATGGTACTTCCAGAGGACGAGGCATCGGTCAATGGAGAGCTGCCGTCTAGCTTGCCATTCTCGCTGTCATTGCCCTGTGTGGAGGTATCATCAGAATTGGCGACTGTAGCCTCGGTGTTTGACCCGCCATCATGTTGGCTGGGCTGGCTATCGGTGTTTGTCGTTGCCATGGTTAAGTCCATGACGGCGCTCGGGACTGGCAAGCTCGCAGTAACAAGCGTGGCCATCTCGGGAGGTGACTTTTGGGCACTCAACAACGCAATCTGAATTGAACTAGAGAAAATCGCCAGGAAGAAAAACACACGAGAAACAACATCAGCTTGCGAGAAAACTGGTGGCTGAGCGCGGCTCAAAGTCTGACCCAGTGCTGATATTTGCATAAGCGCCCGCGCGCCTGGACTTCATTCGGCAAAGTCTGCGCAGAACTATTGTTTGAAAACTGCGAGGAAAAGACCTTTTGTATGGCATGCATCTCATGCATGAAATGTCAAGTTTCAATTGGCTGACCTCTCTCTCAAAGCCTACGCCCAAGTCCATTCCATGTGGGTCGCGTCAGCTTCGCTTCCAAGCCCCCTGTCAAAGGATTTGTCTCTTCGATCTTTCATTTGATATGGCGCAAGACCTTTAGGCACCTGAGGATACCCTCAAGGACACAATCATGCTGCCTAAAGTGGCTACGTTTGATGTTAGTTTTGATATTGCTGTCGGAGATCGTGGTCTTCCTCAGCTCTGCCTGAAGAAGCCGCGCCAGAGCCGCTTTCCTCATTCTAAAAGCCTCTGAAGACCAAAGAGCTTCAGAAGTTCCCAAGTAGTTCATTGCTGACTTCAACAAGATTCCGTTTCGTCTGATGTCATCATCAATATCCTTTCTCGGCATGAGCGAAGAATGCCCGTCTCTGGGAGGGTCGGCAGCTAAGGCTTCCAGTAGCTGGTTAACAACAAAGAATAGCGCAGCTCGTTTCGCATACAGAGCTTTCGATGGAGACTTAACCTCGAACACAACTGATGAGTTGATGTTCGTGGATGAGTTGGACGCGTTCGTTCCAAGAAACAAAGTTCCAGAGTGTGTCACGCCGAAATCATTCACACGATGTCCACCATAGCTGATGGAATGTTGATAGCCTGGAAGGCTGCTTCGCGAGCTCAAGAAAGGAAAAAGAAACATTCGAAAGGATGTTGAAGGATTTCGCGCAAAGTATTGAATCAAGAAAAGCATTCAAAAAGCTGGGTGTAGAAAAAGCATCAACTTGCCATCTGGACTACATATTTAGTCTCGCCAGGGCAGCTATTGAGCAACGAGATGGCACGGGAAACTGGAAAGCTTGTAAAGACTTTGCAAGAAGGTGTTTAAAAAGCGCCAGCAAGAGAGACACAGCTCTTGGTGCGATCATGTCAATCATCCCCAGCGACGTCTACGGATCGCTGATATCAGGTGGTGTCATGACCATCCTCGCGGTATGACCAAATGGCAGCACGGAAGATCTCCTCTGAAGGCATCGACTAATCTCTCGGATTACTCAGATTGCAAACGAGCATGAGAAGCGGCGGGAGGCAGCTGAGAGCGCTATGGCAGACATACCCAAGAAACTAGACCGGGTGCAAAGGCTATCAGATGTTCATGTCTGGTCAAAACGCCTACACGAAAAGGCGGACGGAGTCTTGGCGGCCATCTTTGGCGTTTTGCAGAGAATCATTGATGATATGACAATGGACCGGTCAGGTTAGTCAAGTGATTCGTTTGCTTCGCCAGGTCGAGAGTACTGATATGCCATCAGCCAAGTTCAAATCAAAGCTGAAGTTCGGATCAGAGGACCAAGTTACCGGGGCTCTCTCTTCACTGGATGACAGCATTTCGGATTTTCAGATGGAGTTGGACATTTGCGCCCAATTCCGAATGGGCCGTATGCACGAGACGATCAATTCAAACGGCGCCAAACTGAGCATCATTGAGAAGGTCGTCAAAGGTGAGTGAGAACGCCTCCCTACCAGACCATTTCTCTCAGACCGTTGGGTCACTGTGCTGAAGGGACTAAAAAGTTGAACAGGGCTATCTCAGGACTTGAACGAAGGAAACGTTAAAGCTGTTACCAAGGAGACCATCGAAGAACACGTTTGCAACGCCCTGCACCGATTCTACGCAAGCAACCCCCATTTCAACCCCGTCAATGGAGGGCGTAAGTCCATGCTGGTCCTTGACACTGATGAGCGACGTCACTGACTGTTCAACTAGTGAAAGAACCGCTTCCAAAAAGGCGACAAGGTGATCTAGAAGTCAGAATTCCGGAGCAGAACAACAAAATTGTCGAAGAATGGTATGAATCTCTGCAAGACTTCGACCCTAGTCCAGAGAAACATGTTACAGAGTGCATGCGCGCTGGCCTCGGCCGGTTAACTCTCGAAGACAGAGAGAAAAGCCAATGGATCATGTCTACACCGGAGGTCTCCAACTGGCTGCGTCTCGATGAATCAAATATCCTATGCGTCAGAGCCGAAAATGCACCAGATGGATTATATCACCCATTGTCCTTTACGGCAGCTCTTCTAACGGAAACACTTCAAAGATCAACTGAGTTTCCGGTGTTGTCTTTCTTCTGTGGGATTCGAACGAATGAGAAGTTCGACAGAGTGCTGTGCGGACCCTTGGCTGTTCTCAATAGTCTGAACGGTCAGCTGCTGAAACACTTTTCGCAAAAGAGACCAGGTGTCGATTTGTCTTTATTGCAACAAGAGAACAAGCGATTGATGAAGAAATCCACCCAAAAGCCAAAGTATGCGGTTAAACTGTTCCGTGGACTTCTTGAGCTTCTCGAGGATGACGATGTCGTCTTTATCATCCTTGATTCTTGGTCGCGATTGTTAGGGGATAGAATTGAAGCTGACAAGGTCATCGAAAAGCTGTCTCAGAAGACGAAGGGCTCCCCTCATTTGGCGATCAAAATTCTTGTCCTAGACCCTCTGCCATCAGATTCAATACATGAATCGGCTCATTCGGTGCTTTACGTCCCGGATGAAATCGATGGTTGGAAGAATGACGTGTCGCTAAGCTTGTTGAAGGCAAGCAACGAGAGAATGGTGGAGGACTTAAAAGATGTCCGGAACAGAAAACGCGAATTAGATGAGTCCGACTCCCAGACTTCTTCTGATCAAGACTGGTAGAATAAGGAGTATATGTCTATGCCAATGCCCGTCAACAGGGCCTTTGTGCACAAATTATGTGTCTTCGCCGGTTAGTTAATTCGTCTACACCGCTTGCGCCACAGACTGGTGAAAGGGCACATACATGTTCCAATAGCCATGCATGTTCATGTTCCTGACCTCCTTCTTGGCTTCATCACAAAGCGCCGATACCTCGGCTGGATCCCAGCCTTTTACCCGTGTCAAGAGAGCCATCGAAAACCCTTCGAGTCCCATTTCGAGATTCGTGCAATGCCAGCGACCGATCTCCTTTAGCTTCGGATGTTGTGGCCACGTATTGAATGGCCATCGGGTTGTTCGACGTCGGATGTCGACAAAACCTGCCCGTTGAAGGTCAGGAATACATTTTGGGGCATAGTCGATGGGCCGACCTATGGCTCTGGCGGCTTCAACAACAGCAGCATGCCACCGCCACAGAGCGGAGTCTGTGGTAATGGTACCGTCGGTGCAAGACATGGGAAGTTCGAGGTCTTGCATCTCAAACCATCCTCCTGGACTTAAGTTGCTACTTTTATGTCAGTCTTTCTCGGAGAATTACAATATGCCACGCCTTACTCAAACGCCTTCCGGATGATGGATGGAAAGTCGAAAAAGCTTCCCGCCATGGCTCGGCAGAATATGAAGTCGAACGGTCTTTTCCATTTCCAGTCTTTTTCTAGATCATCGATCTCAAAGCTGCAATTAGATGGCAGACTTGGCTCATTACAATCAGTTTACCTGCGGTTTGGGAAGTTGGGACATCCGTGACACACTATTCTGGCTGAATTGCACTTAGGTCAACACCGATGACCTTAGAATTGTTAGTGAACAGATCATGCCATGTGAGAAGCGTGATACCACGATTACTTACCTCGGAACCAGGGTATGCATCGGCTTCACATCTTGTTAGTTGTTGCTCATCCCACGCAGTTTGTAGAGCGAACTCACCGAAATCAATGGCCCACACACCGGTGCCTGTCCCCATGTCCATCACCCTCTTTGCCTTATGCTTTTCTGGACTGCAAGCTAGCTCTCCGTCCAATGTTATCAGTCATATGTGATGCTGCAGTTCTGTCTGCAATCAGATATCTGCCTCGACACATGGAAAAAAAAAAAAAGGGCATGTCATGCTCACTCAGCCGCTGAACCTCAAGCTAGCAAATGTTCTCGTTAGAACGCGTCAAACTCGGGAATACATTGAAATCAAAAATAAGATACATCGTCGTTTGGGTAAGCGTATTCTAACTTTCGTCAGTGAATCAATTGGTCGCGTCATCGTCCGTTAACATACTGCCTCGGCTCATGGAATGATACGTCCGCCCATTCTCGAACTCGTAGTCAAAAATGCTAGAGCGCAATGATATCAGCGAAGGTGCCGCGTACGAAAAATTAGCTTTGACGATGCAAGGTCTGAACGAGGACCTCATCTCCGTCGCACCTCGCTGAAAGCCGAGTCAACATCGGATGCGGCCTCATCGAAATCCGTGTCGCGCTCCTGAGCATGTGCGTCATTATGCTGACCTGCCGTGTGTACGATTCAGAACATGGAGAAACAGTAAGAAAGATACCATTATTTCTTGGTCACCATCAGAGATATTCATTGTCACAATTGATCGGCTCTCGGCCGCGATCCAACATAGGTGGATTCACACGGTCGCACTAGGCGGTGTCGTCGATTTGAGGAGCATCAGGACGGGGGCTTTGGGAAAATGTCGAAATTCGCAGACGGATGATCGGGTAAATGGAAAAGACGTCCAGTATCCTGCGCCGCCGCCATGCATGTAAAAACAAGGGTTGTGTGCTGCTGTTGGCCCAATTGAGCCTGCTGTGGGTTGCATTATTGTGCTGTGTGTGATGCTCAAATGTTCACCCTTGGCATTGGGCGCTTGCGGAAAGGCTAAGAAGTTTTGTTCGCAATGAAGGCAATTGCTTCTTCGTTTGTCTTTCTCTTTCTTGGGAACATGGATGCTTTAGATGAACCAGAGTTGGAGAATAGGTGAGGGGAAGCAAATTTGAACTTCGCAAAGCCAAACACTACCTGGAGAATATGAGCCACGATGTTCGCGCAGTTCCCAACAGACGGGCACCGCAGGTGTTCTGAATTGTCTGGCCGGTTGGCCCAATGGCAAGGCGTCTGACTACGATACACCGTGGAATCAGGAGATTGTGGGTTCGACCCCCATGCTGGTCAAAATCTTTTGCCTCTTATGGATAAGAGCGTCTTAGGGTTGTTCCTTTTTTTAAGTCCGAGGCCACATCCGGGCGCATGCGGGCGCTAGACGGGATATGAGCCGGCTTGGGCCCACACTAAGGAAGAATGAAAGATTTCTACTCATGATGATGTCTGATGTAGAATCTTAAACTAAAAGGCTACTTATGAAGATCTGAGTTACTGTCTAGACAGATGAAATGCGAAGTAGTCTATTTAAACCAGTAAAACCCATTATATCTATGTGGTCAATCCCAAAAGTCAGGCCTATCTATCTTATGGATGCGCCAGGGAGAAACAGCGGTCACACCACCCTCTCGGTGAGAGCATGACATAACAACTCACATCCCACTCGCTTTGCACGGATCATCCACTACCATCTCATCAATCACTTGAACACCAGGACCTCCAGGCGCTCCGAGCATGAGCATCTTGTCGCCGTTGGCCTCTTGCCAACCTGCCTTTTCTGGAGCATCCAGGTTCTGTGCGAACCCCAACCACAAGTCCTGCATTGCTTCACTCGTCTGGACTTCATAATCTGAAGCAGCAGCTATGAAATCTCCCCTCGTACCAAAGATCTGTGGCAGTTCAGTCATGTGATATGCGCCGGCCCAGAAGTACGGACTGATATCAGTAAAGTTGCCGCTGTACAGGTATCGGTACGTCTTTCGCTTCGCAGCTTCTCGCATCCCGGCGGAGTGCGCAGCTGGGCATTGGAAAAGGGCGAGCGTCAACATCTCGGACAGGGTATCGTTGACGCCCATGTGCACTGGGTCCTTTGGGAATGGGACCATGATGTTTCCTTCGGGCAGGTTGGAGCCGAAGATCGCGGGACGATCACTGAAGAGGCCCTTGGCATAGCGATCTGTGTAGTTGGAAAACACCAACTTCTCGTCCGGAGTTGCGATGAAGTTCAGAGGTGGCGTTTTCATGGTATCGGTGTAGTTCACAAGGAAGTTGATGATGCGGTCAGTTGACTGAGAACGCATGCAAGCCAGCTCAGCATCCGGGACCGGAGGGCAACCGAGTTCTTTCGCCACAAATGAGAAGTTGCTGTGCATGGGATTGAGTGTGGCAAGGCCAGTGGAAGGTGGAATCAAGACATTACCGCTGTCTTGGATGAACCCCCTAACGATAGGTTCACTGGGGAACGCAAAGTTTTGCGCATCTGTAGATGCAGCGCCGGAGGACTGACCCCAAAGAACCAATTTGTTCAGGTCACCACCGAATGCTTCGATGTTGTCCCTAACCCACTCGACGGCCATGCGCTGGTCCATGATGCCCAAGTTGGACTGCTTGAGACCAGTGGCATTGGGGAAGCCAAAGATGTTCAGACAATACTGCACTGCCACAACAATGTGACTCTTGCTGCGCTGGATCCATGCCGGAGGTTGCTGCAGAGGCACAGACGAAGAACCAGTTTGCAGTCCGCCACCATGAATCCATATGAAGACCGGCACTTTGTCGTCTTTGTTGATGTTTTTCGGGGCCCAAACCGATAGAGAGAGACAGTCTTCGCTGATCGGGGCGAAGTTGTTGTATTCGGTGACCGCATCATTGATGATGTTATGCAAAGTGCTCACAAACTGAGGGCACGCGTCAGGCGTCTTGGTGGCGTTTAAGGGTGCGTTGCTTGTATATCGCTTAGGTGGGGAAAAACGCAACAGGTGTGTCGCCGGCTTCCCATAACGAATGCCTAAGAACTGGCGAACGTCGGGATATGTTGAGTTGATGAAGCCCGTGATTTGGCCTGAAGCTGTCTTTACCACCATGCCATCGCTTGGTGTTGGCGATGCGTTGGCAGCATCGAGTAAGACCCCTATGAGACAGGTCGGAACGTATGCGGAGACTCGCATGTTGGAATGTCCGATTGAGATCAAATAATTGGAAGATGTAAGCTGTGGTCTGAGAAGCTACTAGATCTTGCCGAAAAGTAGTTCTGTGACTGCTGATGTCTTGATCTTCTTGTTTTGCAAAACCCCCCAGATGCCACCCCCAGTCTTCTTACATCCCGTTACCGCATCGTGGACACGGCGGCACAGATACTCCTTTGTTCGTGATATCTTCATCGCGCATAGCCATGATCTCAAGATCCGAAGGCAGCTGCCTACCGGATATAACGTCGGGAAGGATGGATCGTGATTGGCTGATAGTCGAGGTAGTAAGAATTCAGAGCGCTTGTCGCAGATGGCGCCCTACCTTAGTGTCAAAGATCCCGAGTGGCTCAAAGCCTTAGGTTGCTGACGCTGAAAGTTTCATGGTATGAGACGCGCGGATAACACCCAAATCCTGCAAGTTGAGAGTGCGCAGCTCCTGCCGTCTGGCGGTGCCGAGCTGCCGATTCCCAGACCTCGTGGCCATGGTCGGGTTCACAGCCATCTGCCTCCGCGCCACTTTCGTCAAATGAAAGCAGATGCGCCGCGTTCTTTGATCCTTCTGTCGGAGTTAAATTTCAAAAGCTTTGTTACCAAAAAGGTAGTCTCGTGGGGTTGAAAGTTATTCATGGAGTGAGAGGCGCTTAGGCGGGTTCCCTTCATCAAATCGAATTGGTCGTGTATGACGCAAATGTCTCCTTACATTTATGTATTTCGTAATACCGGAAATTCTTGTCAAATTCGTGTGTCTGGTCTCGCTGCCATGGAGTCAATCATCTGCGGCACATCGTTGCCTGGAAGCACTACAGATGAACGATACACTTCGTTCAGTCACAATGCCCGAATTTGCCCTCAGCCGCACGGACAACAAAAGAACGTCTTCAAAATAAAGCTTTCCTGTCAATTTTTTGGTGTATCATTCGGTCACGTCGGGTTCGTCTCAATCACCGTCGCGGCCAATCGGGTAGATCTTCGGTGCCGGAGGCAAAGAAATTCGGGGACGGGATGACTGAATTTAGCAGGAGTTTGGAGCAAGCAAGACCCAACAACCAGAATTGCGGGAATATCTACGAGACACCATTATGGTAAGTCCCGCCCTAAATTTCTTCCTTGTGCTGCTGCTTGCGTCATTCAATCCATTCGGCCTCTTGTTGTGTCCCGTGGTACAGTTAAGCTCCGGTCTCCACAAACACAGCCGGCCCCAATTCTGGATTCAACCCAGGCCAACAAACGTCAATATTCGCACAACTTGCCGTCGTTTTCCGTGTGAAGAAAATTTTCGCAATTCTTTAGGGGTCTGATATTGTATGTCACGTCGTAGACTGGAATAGTATTGGGTCTGAACTCTAAGAAGTAGTATTGGTGTTGGGCCCAGAACATCTGGCAACGAATGCGAGAGTGGTGAGTTGGAACAACATCGTGTGTTGTTTCTGTAGAAGGCTGAGTTAAGTTGTTATATCTCAATGAATAGACTCCACAAAAGAAATAGTTGTGTTCTTTCCGGTGGGAATACCAAATATCAACATCAATTGGGGAACGACCATCCCCAGGCTTCGGAGCAAATATGCGTTCTATTTTATGTAGGGATCGTTCTCAACCTTGCAAATTAATAAAGCTTAACCGGCTACTTCTAAGACCAGCCGTCCACTCCATCCGAGTACAAAATTGCGACTTATGCCAAACTATTTAAACACGCATTTCCTGCCACTTGTCCCAGTTTTCTCTTTTAAGACCCCTACGCAAAGAATCAAGGCATTGCATCGCCCGATCAG
Source organism: Colletotrichum noveboracense (assembly GCA_026319125.1). NCBI lineage: Eukaryota > Fungi > Ascomycota > Sordariomycetes > Glomerellales > Glomerellaceae > Colletotrichum > Colletotrichum noveboracense. Next base: position 31,636 of record JANUHK010000259.1, on the reverse strand, counting down.
CACAACAATGAAGTTCCTCCAGGTCGCCACCTTCATGGCGTTGAGCCTCAGCGGGGTTTACGGCGTTCCTCAGATGCGGTAAGTTCATATCACAACTACGTCAACGTTTGGCTTCTTGACTAACTCCGGGTCAGTTCCGGCAATGAGATAACCATCAAATCCCGAAGCCTGGGCAACTCCGACGCGACTCTATCTGGAGTTTCGCAATCGGCCGAAAACAAGGAGAAGAGAGACATCGAGGTCGTCAGCCGCCCCAATGGGCCAGCACCGCCCTCGAAGGGAGATCCACACGGACCCCCGAAGCGGTCCTTGGTCGGGCTTGTCAAGCGGCCTAATGGGCCAGCGCCACCTTCCAAGGGCGACCCTTCGACTCCCCCTAAGCGAGATCTGGGACTTGTGAAGCGACCCAACGGTCCTGCTCCGCCGTCTAAGGGTGACCCGCACGGTCCGCCGAAACGTGATGTGACTGAAGAGGCTACCCAGAATGAGTGAGATAACTTCTCGTTTTCATGGGTCCTTGGGGAGCCAGAATGATTGATAGCTTGAGGGTTCAAAAATGCAACTGAAAGCACGCGATCGAAATACAATTGTCGAAGAATGTTCCCGAGGAAGCCCGCAGGTCTATGCCATCTCTGTGTCGGTTATCAATAACAGTAGGGGCTTCATTCTTTTCACAGTCAGCACGTGAGAGACGTCGATGTGATGATTCGACTTTTGTCTTGGTAAAGAACCCTGTGCTGGGATTAAATTGGCTACCTGTCATATGTGCATCAAAATCAAAATATCTGGACTAGGGGCTGTTAGAAGCTGTGAGGAGCACATCCGACAGTTGTCCAAGTTCAAACTGTCCCCTATCATGAAGGTCTCACGGAGGACCTTAAGTTCGTTGATCCGGAGTAACAGGATACTGATCTTGTCCGTACGTTGAGTTTAGCGTAACAGAACCGACGACATAGCCGGACTCCAGTCGTATTGAAGTGTCCACAATACCCTTTGACAAATTGTCTCGCGTCAAAGACAGTTGTCTCGACCCTCGAATCCAGTTTCCGTACCCTCCATAACCCGAGCGTTGACCGAAGCACAGATTCACACCGGTACCCTCAACGCTTAGCCCGCTGACAGAGCCGCTCCACTTATAGCACCAGCTATTCCCGTGGTCGTGGCCGCTGAAGACTGCAAGCATACCCGGAGTCGCAGTAACGGCTTGCATGAAAGCTTTATCTTGGCCGCCGTAGCTGCACGTATCCTTGTTGGTGCCATCGCTGCACCATCCTTCGGACTGTCGAGATAGGGGGTTATCTTGGTTGATGCCGGGCTCCTTGGCCGGGTCGATGCCTTTCGCCTGTACGGCGCGTGAGGCATCTGGTGGAATATGTACGAACGCAAGTGAGGTAATGTTCTTCTTGTGCTTATTGACCAGGTCGGAGTTGGTAGACTTGAACCATGAGACGACGCTCTCATCCACCCAATTTGGGTTACCGACTTGGTTGCCTGACGAATCTTTTTGGAGATACTTGAAGCCACCTCTGCTATCGAAAAACCAAAGGAGAAGCTCTGGAGCGCAGTTGTCCTTGGTGCAATCCGACGCGTACACTGGGAGGTAGTAGTTGGAGACGCCAACATCGCCCGAGACCATCTTCTGAGTCCTGGAGTTGACCCATTGCCCCTCGCGGGCGAGAATGTCACTACCACTTAGATTGAACTGATAGTCGTGATTGCCATATGTACTGCTCCAAGGAAGATTGCGATCGAGCATAGGCTGGACAATCTGGTCGAGAACAAAAGAGGCATTTTCGAGAAATGCGTTCTCGCCAGTGATAAGATCGCCATTCAAAACAACAAAGTCTGGTTTGGCCTTGTCGAGAACATCGTTCATGACTTTCACGGTCTTCTTGTCCTGGGCTGGACCGAATGACCAGGCATCTGTAGAACGTCAGCGATTGCAAATTCTTTTCTGTCTCTCAATGACCAATATGAGCTTACTCTCTCCAAAGTGGAGATCCTCAAAGATGGCAATCTTGAAGTTTCCATCACTGCTGAATTGAAGGGGCCTGGAAGCTTTATCGTTTTGCCTCGTTTCCAGCAACGGAACCTGCGAAGACAGGCCTGCCCAGAGGGCTACTGACACCCAAAAGCTGAACATCGTGTCATGCACTCGCAGCGAGGACCAACGTGAGAGCAGCCAAGTAAGCGAGTGTAGCCAGTCTGAAAACCTTCATCCTTCTCACAAGACCTCTCGGTATATATGTTGTCATCATCTGATGTTTTTGGTCGCTCGCACCTACAGAGTTGGTGAGCACTGTTTCACGAATGCAGCCCAAGGCCATACAGATGTACAGATATGCAGGTGTGTACGGAGGGGAGGCTTGGATTTTGAATATTCATGGAAGCCGTGGAACCCGCGACGTGGGGACCCTTTCGGATTTTCAGCCGCAAACGCCCAACATAAACTTTGACTGCCAGATATGGGGTTAATTCAATGTCACAAATGAGAAAGACACTCCGCGATCAATTGAGGGAGCTGTCAACTGTTAAAACCAGATCTAGCCTGGGATACTATCTGAAGTACGGACGTGCAGTCAGCAATGTCCGATCATCCGTCCTACGCTCGGGGCATTGGCAGCTTTCAAGTTGGCGTCCGACCCCGATCAAAGAAAAGTGTGGACGCTCGGGGCCGAAGCGTGGGGTCCAGGCGCCGGCGCAGAGGGTGGGGAAAACGGACATCCATTGTCAATTCTTTCTCAGTCAATGAATAGGATTTGGGATAAAGCCAATCTTTGTTAAGAGGTCTAGGCAGTATGGTTGCGGTTGAAATGAACCATCGTGTTTTTTCAGTTACTAGACGAACTCAACCGCATGCGACTGTTCAGTCCTTGTTGAAGACCTCCCTCAAGAAACCAGCAATCAGCTCAGTGCTCTTCGCATCGTCGGGGGGCATAATTGCACTGGCGTAAAGCCCGCCGACTCCCTTGTCACGATTGACAAACCACACCAAATTTGGAATTCCTGTCATCACGAGAGTTCCGCCGGGCAGACCTTGCGTATCTTTCTTGACAAAGTAAGCTCCTGGAGCCTGCCCCACCTTCTCGGGATCGTATGGTTCCCCCGTCAGGCGGCCATACATCATCTGCATTTCAATCATCAGTATTCAAATTGCTTCAATCAGAGCCCTGAGAGACTTACCGCTCCATATGAAAGCATCTTAGCTGCCGGTGAATCGGGGCTGAACTGGGACGAGAATAACTCCGCCAGGCATTCTGGCCCAAGTAAGCTCGGCGTCTCTTTGAGGAGATCGGCTGTGAGCTTTGCGATGTCTGGAACCGTTGAGACTAGCCCCATGGCGCCACTGTCATCCTCAGTCACCCCAGGGTATGGCCCCGTCATCGGCACGAGTGTCCCATCTGAAATCCTCGTGCTGGTCTCAACAAGATGCTTCTGAACATCCGGGTTCTTGTCCGGATGGAATGTTGTGCTAGTCATTCCCAGAGGATCAAAGATATTCTTCTTCATATACTCTCCAAGCTTCAACTTGGTCAGTCTCTCAACAGCAATACCGGCCCACTCGACACCGCCTCCATAGGCCCATCCTTGGCCAGGCTCAAACAGGAGGGGGATGGTGTAAGCTTTCTTCGAGTCTCCCGAAAAGGCTTGAGGGTGCTCATCGCGTGACATCCGCCATGCTTGAAGGCGCGGATCAAACAGATCCACACCTACTCCGCTGGTGTGAGATAGCAAATGACGGAGGGTAATCTTCTCTTTGTGGGGTGTGAGAACAATGTTGCCTGTCTGGTCGTAGCCAAGCACACCGAAGTCCTTTAGCTCAGGAAGAATATCGTAAATGGGCTCATCGAGTTGAACTTCGCCGCGCTCAACACATTGCAGGGCTGCAATAGCTGTGATGGTTTTGGTGATGGAGTAGATCCAAAAAGCACTATTGCTGTCGATCTTGTCAGATCCGATAGCGCTTCTTCTACCGTAATATTTCTCAATGAAGGGCACTCCTACAAGTAGTGAGTAAATAGTCCCCTCGATTGTGTTGAAAGTCCATCGAATAGTCTTACCGGTGCTGTTAACAGCCAAAACGGCCAATCCCGTGACTCCGTCGGCGTCTGGGTGCGTCTCGGCAGCGCAGATGTCCTCAAATGAGATTGGCATGTTGATTGATGAGAAGGAAAGAGGCCAAGCTAGTCTAGCTCAAAGATGCTTAAGTTCGCTGCGATCAGTGGCGGTCAGCTTATGACTTGCCTGGTTGATTCGGGACTTTTGGCATTAACCTTGACTCCACGGAACCGTCACCGACGGCCCTCAGCAGGAGGCCGAAGTAACTTCACCATAATAACGCCATTATCGTTTAGTAAGGATTGTAAGTCAAACAAGACTGTAGATCTTGCCTTGGCCTAAGATGACTCCATGAGGCGGTGCCGGAAAGTATCATCGTGCGAGTTCCGGCCGAAATCCGGGGCCGTGCAGCTTGCAGCGGGGTTCCACCCAACTGAATCATCGCCATGGAAATGACGATACGTGGATCTTGAATTTGGCTAGAGCCATAATTTTGTTTGGCCGGCGGAATTACGTGGCACAAGCTTTCCGTGTAAGAGATGCCTGTTGGGCCAACGATCGGAGCCGGCGGCTGCATCGGGGATGGACTGTCCTCGATAGTTTATGTGGTCTTAGATATGTACCTCAAGGACCAAGTGCTTGATTTTTGTGTGTTTGCTAGTATCAAAGACATTCAGCAAGCTATTCCTCAATCGATCCGCTCAAGTGAAAACTCGTCTTCTACGTCCACGCCAAAACGCCGTCGACAAACAACATGGAAGCCATCGCGAGCCGCAAGCGTATCAACCCCCCTCGGGACGCAAAGCCAAATGCTCTCGCCGGGAAGGTGGCTCTCATCACCGGATCTTCATCAGGCATTGGAGCTGCAGTAGCTAGAGAGCTATCAGCCCGAAGTGCCTCGGTGGTGATCAACTTTGGCTGGCCAGATCTGCAGGGTGCCGCCAACGAAGTCGGAAGCAGCCTAAACACCCCTTGGATAGCTGTTGAAGCAGACATATCCACTGTAGATGGACCTGATAAGCTCGTCAAAGCCGCCGTCGACAAGTTCGGAAAAATTGACATTATCGTCAACAACGCTGCCAAGGCGACGCTTGCCAAGGTCGAAGACACCACGGTCAATCTCTGGGATACTACCATGAACACGAATGTTCGGGGCGCATTTCTTGTCACACAAGCGGCTTTGCCTTACTTACCTCCGAAATCTGAGGGCGGGGGCGGTAGAATTATCAACATTACGTCCGAAGTTGCTACATCACCCGAGATCCTTCAGACGGCCTACGCAACTAGCAAGGGCGCTATCGCAACCCTCACCAGATGTCTCGCTAAGGACCTCCCGCCAACCTACGGGTGCACAGTCAACGCAGTTTCACCCGGTATTGTTAGAACACCGCAATTCCTTGGCGAACTTCAGAAGATGGGCAACGCATTTCTAACTCAGATCTTCGATGCGCGGACTCCAGTCGATGGATGGATTGGGTTGCCTGAGGATGTTACTTTCGCTGTTTCATTTCTGGCCGAGGAGAGAGCCAGCTGGATCAACGGCGCGAGCATAAATGTTTCTGGTGGAATGTTTTTCGATTAATTCCAGGTCTCGGTTAATCGAAGTAAACCGAGATAGCAATGTCTTCGTGTCCATACTATAGCCTTCCTTACAGATACAATAGTCAGACATGAAAACGTAATGTTGTGATTCAATCTTGTGAAATCGATTCAACTCAATTATGCTCAATTATGGTTGCAGTTATGGGTGACTTGCTGAAGGCCATGGTGCATCGATCCACCCAATAGAAGGCTGCGTATTGTACAACTCTGTTAACAGATCGTGTTCGTCCAATGAGCTGAAGTCTGGAATGACCCCCGAACTATGGCCATTGGCAGAGCTCCATGCGTTGTCTGCATCCTCCTCAGCAATCGTTGCGAATGGGTTTGGCCACCAGGGCACCGCAACTCTGTTTTGTTCCGATGCTTCCAGCACCTGTGAAGACCCTTGCGCAGAGGGCGAGCTAGCCCCTCTTTCTGTGGACTGTGTTGCCTCCTGTACGACGCTTGATGTCTGAGTCCGAGAGTCGTTCCTGAATGTTGGCTTACACAATGCCATGAATCCCTCAAAAAGCTTTTGAACACCCATCAAAGCTGAGTTCTGCCCACTGAATTCTCGCAGGTCATTCGTGACATTTGCTAGTAGCTGATAATCCTGTACGCTGGAGACGCTGACTGCGTGGGTGAAAAGCACAAAAAAGGGGTATAGCGGATAGAAAAGCACAAGCCTGAGAGTGTTAGCAATGCTTCAATTGCCACAGAGGAACGACTCACCATGAAACGGAAACCCTGAAGTTATGGATGTCTGTGAGAGTCTTGGCATGCAATAGCATATCATTGAGGGACGAAAGTGACGTTCGGGCGAATCCAAGGAGCTGTTGGTGCAGTCCAACATCTTCAGCTAGGTATGGATGGAGCTTCACCACAGAAGTTATGACGGAATGGTAGGCGAAGTCGACTCCCATCCACTCGCCTCTCAAGTAGCTATCCTTAGACTGGAGTTGCGTGTTGCGAAACTAGCGTCATGTCAGACCTTTGGCATCTCGTGTGCCAGCAGTATAAAGAATCGTCTCACCTCTCGAATGGTTTCTTTAATCTTCCACATTTCCTGCTGCATGCCTTGAACCCTGGAGAGCATATTCTTTGAGTTGTTCCGTTCCCTGGATCCATGAACGATTTCGTTTTGGATTTCAGCCAGTCGCAAGTACACATGTAGCAGGTATGTATGAGGCTTTGCTGGATCAGGGCCAAGTAACTCTGTAGGATCGATATTCATGTCAGGAAGACATGCTGTCCGGTTCATGCTCAATGCCAACGCTTTATCAAACATGTAACATAGAGACAGACCATATCGAGCTTCTTCAGACCCGAACTTGTCAGATGGTGCTGATATAAGCTGCAGGCCACCGAGAGCCATACATATGCGGCAGGCAGCAGTACTCAATTGCCAGCACTTCTCCAAGTTGCCAGAAAGCAACATGTACATCGTCTATGCGCCGTCAGTCTTCAGTAAATATGCAGATACTCGCTGGCGCTTACCCCTGATAAAAGTGCCTGAAACAGCGATATACTTGGGGGATCGAGAACCCCAATACGATGCAGAGCTATAAGTATGTTCTTCTCATACTGCTGTTGCCTTTTGAGCAGATGCGCATGCATGAGAGTACCGGGCTCTGAGTTCGTTGCCCCGAGATAGATCCAAGCCAGGAAGTTGACATTGACTGTGTAGTGGAGGTAAGTCGCACCTGATACTTTCTTCTCGATCAAGTCGAGACCCTGTTTCTCGAACGTTTTCGGTGAGATTACACTACCCATGTCGAGTATGAAAGAGAATCCAGCCTCCTTCCTCGGACCTAGCAATTAGTCAGTTACTTGTTCCTTGCCATTGTCGCAGCTTCCGTGAGGGAATGCACTTGCTGTTCAACATGAAATGAAGGGTCTCAACTGATGGATAGTGACCTTCATCGGAGAGGTCGGCGGGTTCCAACACGTAGCCTTCAGGGTCAATTGCGAGTGCAGGGAGGGTATTGTTTGTCGCGAAAGCCAGGGCTGACTCTAAAACCTGTCGCTTGCTCTCGTCCAGTCCAGCTCGGCTTTGAAGCTCTGTTTGAATATGATGTTGTGCCTGCACAGTTGCGGGTCCTCGTTCAGTGCTACTGGACGAAATTGACTGCCTGCCATGTTGAGATGCCGGTGTCTTCTGAGACTGCGGTTCGGTACTTAGGTCCCTAGTAGATTCTGGGGCTGTTTGTAGTCTTGCCGAAGCGGTTGCAGGATTTGAAGTGATTGAGGGCGCTCTAGGCGACTGGGATCTACGCCAATTTGGAAGATAGGCCGCAGTTTGAAATCTGCGTTGACTGTGATGGAACTAGATTAGATACGGCTCTGACTTGTAGAAACCCTCGAAGATTCTAATTCATCACCAAACTGACATTGGCTCTGCCGTGTTTTTGACTCTTCTTCTTGGTCGTCTTCGTAGACATGGAGCAGATGCTGCTACACAATTGGCACAGGGGTCATCTCTATCACATTTGATCTTAAGCAGCAAGTTAGCCTGGTAGTAAGATGAGTCCGGATGACGGAGGCTTCAACCTACCTTCTTAGAGAAACACAAATCACACTAAACCCGTAGTCAGCAATGGAGCCTCATGGCCAATCTCAGTGGTAACTTACAGCCCGGTTCCTCGGCCCGGCTTCTTCAGCCACTTGTTCCAAGTCAGCCATCATTCGTAAGGAGGCTACCGGCAAACGCCGGAATGGTGGCTCGTTTCTGGAAATCCAGATCCGAAGGTGCCGCGATTACGGTAGATGCGGCACGGTACCTGCGGCGTGGACTGGATGGAGGAAGTTGGTGGGCGACACTGTCTCTTCCGGGAAGCTGAGCTGATGTGATCTCGGATTTCGGACGGAAAGAAGGCCTGCAAGGGAAGATGCAGGAGTAAGTTGTAAAACGCTATGGCCTATGTGGGTCCATATGACCCGTCCATTCGCGGACCTGGGGTTGACGGGATCCGATGTCCCGGTGGGATGCGCAAATCATCATGTCGCGCAACCGCGATGATCACGAAACAATCTTGAAGTTGATGTGGGACAAGGGATCAAATTTCCACTGCAGACCTTTTCCAAACAGATGAACGGTTCAGGTTAGGTGCCAAATATCCATGAGATGCGGAGATATTGACCACTTACGGTCTCAGGTACCATTGGAATCTGTCGGCTGTATCGTATCATTCACATCAAGACCGCCCTCGAGTGGCAGCCAAATCCAGAAAATTAGCACACATGTAAACCGGATTTCTGCTGGCCCAAAGATATCGATACTATGAAGTTTGGCCTGTATGAATTATGCTAATTGTTTCAGCTTCCCCCATGAGGCCAACTTAACACAGAACCTTCAGCATACACAACTGCTTGCGTAGTCACACACAAATGTTCCATGACGTTCCCGAACCAAAGATTGTGATTCGTCCAACCGGTACATCAACCTGGACGTCTGACTACGGCACGCCCGTTTGGAGTCATTCAGGTGCATCACAACGTAAGCTCTTCAGGTGTCAAGCGCTCCGATAGATGCACCTCAGGCAATAGCTGCCAGTCTGCTGCAGTTGTCCTGATCTGATTATTAATTATACGAAGCCTTGTTAAGTAAGAAATTGTGTAGTTTTCAAGAAGCACGGCAGCTCTGAAAGTCGATCAGTCACGCGTCCTCCACTCTGCAACGACCTTACAACCAATTGTTCTTGCAAACCTGCTGATGATGAGAAACAAGCTCGAATTATTGAGAACCTTCTTCTTAAGAGATCATTGAGCAAGGATAAACAATGAGGGCTAATAATGGCGGCGGGCTGTTGCACGTGTAAGGGACGTCCAGGATCTAATGAGTGGAGTCCGGCAAAGGAATTGCCCGCTTAGAAGACAATTTCTGACAGGAGTTTTCGACTGCCACAGATATTGATACGTTTTTACATTGCCCCAGACGAACCATAGAGCCTTTCTATATCTGATGCGGAACTTTCCAGCCCGAGTTTAAGTCGAACGTTCAAGTATTAGCGTCATTGCTCTTGGGTTTGGGGTGATACTTATGGTCCAGATACTTGAGAAAGGACTGGTCGGACGTAAGACGAGGTAACGACGAGCCACAGGACAACGTGCTGGGAAGATGGAGACAGCCGGAAATACTGTAGAAGTCCGAGGCCGAGACGTTGAACCAAGGTACAGGAAACAGCGAGTAGGAGCGATCGACGGGTGAAGCCTCCTTCAGGTCTTCGGTTTTGGTAATAAGGTTTAATGCTTCAATCACCCCAATGCGTCCTTAACATGCGACGAGCTGTACTCGATGAGATTTTCAAAGGGAAGAATAAGAGAGAATTAGGAGAAAAAGAATTAATACGCAGGGAGATGAAGCCTATAAAAGGGCACCATGACTGCCATACATCCACGATTCTCAGTCCTTCACAGCGCACCACCTAGCTCCTCTCGTACCAGTCTTTTTATTAAGTGCCATGTCTCTTCCACTTACGATTGTTTTAGTGACCGGCGCAAACCAGGGCATAGGTCTCGAGGTCGCCAAGATGTTGTCAGCCGAGAACATAGCCTATCATATAATTATGACTGGTCGGCGACAAGATGCGATTGAGAAAGCTGCCCAAGAGCTTCAACTTGAAGGCCACTCTGTCGAGCCACTAGTTCTTGATTTAGCCTCAGATAAGTCCATTGAAGAATCAGTGGCTTACGTGTCCAATAAGTACGGCTTCCTCGATGTCTTGATCAACAATGCAGGGATTGGTGGTGACTCGCCAATGGGACCATGGGCGCGCAAAGAGTGGCAGAAGGTTTTCGACACCAACGTCTTTGGCACCTTCGCCGTGACCGACAGCTTCCTCCTACTGCTGGCTAACTCGACAAAGACCAAGCGAATTGTATTTGTGTTGTCGGAACTCGGCAGCCTCGCATGGAAGACCGAACCATCGAAGGCATTTGTGCTTCCGTACAAGGTATACGCCGCCAGCAAGACAGCCCTGAACATGATGGCTGTCAATCTTGCCGCGTAGTATTCACAGGATCCTACATGGAAAATCAACATGGCTTGTCCAGGTCATTGCGCTACCAACTTCACCGACTTTCAGGCACCGCAAAGCGCCGCAGCAGGTGCTGTCAGCGTTTGCCGCTTAGCTATGTTGGGACCTGGTGGGGAGACGGGGACGTTTTCAAATAGTGAGGGAACCATACCATGGTGAATATTAGCAATGTAGTCTTCTAGCAGCAGATGACCTCGTGGCCGTCACTCAATGGGCAAATGAGATAAGGCGATGTCTGTTTCGCAAAATATCTCCGATGATCTCCACTATACATGCAGGAATACATGTCACAATTACGAGTGATGTGAATTACTTTGTCTTAGATGTTTGTATTAACATTTCTACAGCGTTGTGGTACTTTGATTTCCATGGGTTTCTGATGTTTACACTGTGCTCGTGTGCATCGGCATCAAGGTCTCATACACAGCCAGGCATTTCAGGTCTGTACCGAGATGAACGTCACACAGATTCTGTGTTGAAAGTAGAGGTTCAGTCACAAGATCTCCATGATCGAGGATTCTCCCTCATATCACGTCAGCCACTGCACAGTCAGTTTGACAGAGATTGAATAATTGAATTAAATACATGGTCAGTTTACGAACCGGCAAAAGGCAATACCAAATATGAACCTGTTGAAGGTCAACTGCGAGAGGCTCCCATAGATGTAAACGAGACACCTCCCACCGAAAATGATATGCATGCTGATTGCCATTTTATATACCGAGAATTTGTTCAAAGTCCTATACGAAACAAGAAGTTCCGAGGGATGAGTCAAAGATCTTCGAGTCAACAAGGTGCGCCTCCAGGCGGCAAACTGCGAAGAAAAAAGTTAGAAGGGAAGAAAGATTCATCTTCGAGTGACAACCTCTGTCCCAGTCTCATGGCTTCGAGTCACCGATGACAGAGACATCAGAGACCACGCCAACAGTCTGCCAACCTATCGCTCGCAGCTTTGGCCGAGATTGGAAGCAAGTATTTGTCAATCAACGATACAGTCCTCTTTCAGCAGTACTTGCGCCGGCTGCGTATATAATTATCAAGTTACCCAATAGCAGGCTGCCGGCCAGCCAGTCGACATTTTCGCTTTACTCTGGTTCATTGCCACAGCCGCCAATGGCCCCCAGAGACACTCCATTGCTCTCCTTACCTGAACCGCTCGAATTCACAAATCAGCAAGACAAGAAAGGCCACTTTTCGGACCTGATGCCTGTGTAGTTTGGGGGCCTTGAGCTCTCTGAGCCCATCAAGGGTAACCCTGATCATGGGAGCAATTACAGACTGTCACAACTGGGGAAACCAATCATATGGATCACATGCAATACCCGCATGGCCAGAGCTCAGCGAATGTGTGGCTCAATAGTAATTGCTCAACCCATGTTCAATCGCAAGAGCGGGGGGAGAGTCTTGTCTGCGGCATCAGGAAAGCATCTTTATGGTTGGGTTTACTCTCCTTGACACTCTTGGCCGGTGCTATAGCTGCAGCCGCCATTGCAGGATCAAAAGCGAAAGACCTAGGCCTAATGAAGCAGAGTTACAAAGAGTAAGGCCCCTATGTTGACTACTCTGACACCGATGCTTACGGTTGATACGCAGGCTCCAAGCTTCAGTATCTTCGTCATGTTCAACCCTTTCATCAAGCGCAAACATGAGCTGCATTCCAGTGCCCAAACAAGCTACGCCAGTGCTAGGAGAGTCCTTACCAAATTGCACATCGCTCACCCCACGAGAATACATTATGCCAGATTTGAATATTACGTTCATACGGGAATGCTCCATGGACTACACGGGTCAAGACATTGGTTATGTTCCACTCACAACAATGGAGGATTGTATGAACCTCTGCGCAGCGTTGCAAATTTCTGTTCAAAGCGCGATGGGGCCCTGCATTGGTGTGGCCTGGAAGACAAGTGGAAGTACTTCAGATAGGCAGGGACAGGATTCTAACTTTTGCTACTTGAAGTCCGGGAAAAACCGCAATGATAGGAAAGGGAGCGGCGGCGTAACCATCGAGTCGGCTTGGATAAAAGGGGCAGAGAAAAATAAAGTGCCATAGGCTACTGCGTGTAGTTTTTGTACAGAACATCTCCTCACATGTTTTCAGAAATGAGCCTCCTATGTTTGCCCAGCGTTCATTTTCTTAGTTCTCTCTCGCTGGATCTTTCGGATTAAAACCGGTTTCGACGGGTTGGGAAACACCTGGAAACGTTATCAGTAATTATGTGGTCAATGAAGAGGACAGCTATTCAAACGTATCTCACCTGGTTCTCGAAGTACATACTCTTGTGTCTTCCTTGACCCTCCGGATTCTTGATATCATAATTCAGAAGGATGAAGGCGACGATGAGCTTGCTTTCGATGTCGGCGAGAAATCGACCGGGGCAAGCCGTCTTTCCGTAACCCCATCCCAACATGTCTTTGCGAGCACTGACGTAGTGATGCTTGGCACTGGTCTCCTCATCCTCGTGACGCTTCTTGAGGAATCTGTATCCGTCAAAGTTGGTCGCATCTTCGTAGAAGTCGGTATCGCGGTGAATTGCAAAGGTAGGGAACTCCAGCTTGGTGCCCTTGGGAATAAATGTACCATCTGATAAGGTAACATCCTTCGTGGCGCGTCGCTGCAGGGTAGCTAGAAGCATCTGTCAGTACCTTTTCAATCGGGGAGATGGGTAGTTCCATACTCAAGTTAGGTGAGTTTAGACGATGGGCCTCACGAATGAAGCTGTCAAGCTTGTGCATATCCCATAGAGCTGCCTTTGAAAGAACGCCGTCAAACTTGCGCAGAGTGTCAACAACCTCCTGCCTCAGCTCTGGAACATACTCAGGATGAGAAGAGAGTTCGAAAAGAGTTTGCGTCAAAACGGCTGATGTAGTGTGAATGCCTCCAACTGCGAGATTCATCTGCTCCTTGAGGTGCATGTCGATGATCGACGAAGAGGTTCCGGCTGCTTTGCGCGACATATGGTACAAGACACTCGTTGGCTGTGGTTCGGGTGATCCTTGATTCTCTCGCTTGTTGAAGTTTTCAATGGCCTGCACTAGAATAGAGCGCCCGTCACTCAACTGACGTTGAATCTCGGAGTATTCCGGCAGGAACCTGTGAACCAATGGTCTCATGAAGCCAGGCCAGAACTTCAGCTGGTGGGCATATGAGGTGCCAGACTGGACATACTCCGTAGTAAGGGTAGTCCATGTATCGTTGTGCGGTGCCTGGTTGTCGATCATGACTCTGGCAGTGAGAATGCCGAGCATGCGAAGCATCTTGGGGTACATGTTCACCGGAGTCCAGTCTGTGAAGTATCAAATGTCAAAAACCCTGTATCATACCAGAATAAGTAAGGCATTACCTTCGTTGTCTCCCAAAGCGCCAGGAATGTAGCCTTGAATAAGTTCAGTGAACTCAGGAATGAACTTTGCTGTGTGGGTATGGCCATTAGAACATGCTGCCGACATAACTCATCATGCAAAGCCACTCACGCAGGTGGGGGATGATTTCTTTCTTGAAGGTAGTTAGAGAGAACTCCTTCAGCCCTCCCATGTAGGTGTAGTCGATAAGCAAATCCTACATAGGTTGATCTGTCAGTCTTGCTCATGTGAGTTACCCCAGCCAAGCCACTTACATGATCAAGAGAGTTGTGGAAGCTCAACCCAGGCTCTTTGGAAATCTCTTCCACATACTGATGAGGGAATACAAGCTTAACACCTGAAGTTTGCTTGTAAGCGACAACGATTTTCAATCGCTTCACGGATGTACACACCATCGGCAGTGTCGACACCAAAGATACGGTCCTTAAACTAAGGCAATCGTTAGCTCAACCTTCCAAACCAGCAATTGCGTCCTACCTGCTCGTATCCCTTCTGGACGATTCCTGGGGCATCAAAGCTGTATTGAGCTTTCCGCTTCTTGGGATCTTTGACATCGAATCCTACAAGAGGAATGTTGGGTGTCTTTGGCATAGAGTTGCGGAAGGCTACCAGGGCGGCAACTCCGCAAAGGAGCACCCAGGCCCAGACTGCGGGCGTAGCCGACACGAAATCAGCCATGGAATGGTAGAATGTTGAGATTGACATTTCGAACTTCAGCTAAGCGTTGAAACTCATTGAAGATGCCGTGATCCTTAATTATTTGGATTCTTTTCCTTTTAATCAAGCTTACATGGAGAATCATCGTGTCATTGACGACATGACAATTTTTCTTCTTTGGCCCAGCAATCCACTCTGTCGCAGAATTCTCATCGCCACTCCGGAGTCCGCAACTTGCCGTGACAATTACAGATCGTGAATTCCTCATTGGTGGGCAAGACCCTGGTTTCGATGACAATGCGGCCACCCTGGCCGGATGATCGACCACTTTCTAACGGGAACGGAAGATCGACGAGCCAAGACATAATGCTAAATCTCCGGCCAGATTCCCGCGTGCAACTCGGAGCAATTTCCATGGATGCGATGTCAGCTTGTGAGTTCCGATTTCCGGAATCCGAAATCCGGGTGGGGCAGCCGGAAAGGCCGGCGACGCGAAGTTTAGCTTGGGCCATCAAAACTCACGGAAACAGATGGCTTCATTTTGACCGAGATGTATGAACTAGTTTATTCAAGCCGAGTGGGATGGAGGCCGATAAGAACTTTGAGTCATGAGATATCAAATCTCGTCATTCTAAGTGTGGAACATGTGACTTCATCAAGCCCGTGTACTGAGCATCCCTCTCTACGCAAATGTCATCTTCAAGAAGTCAACCCAAACGCGACTGTTCTGCTTGAAACCAGAGTAATCAACAGATTTTACCAAAATGACTGAGCACACGCCTCTGCGAGTCGCCATAATTGGAGGCGGCATAGCCGGCCTTGCAGCGGCTCGAGTTCTCCGCGAGCAACATGATGTTACTGTCTACGAGCGCAACGCGTCCGACACAGCTGAGGCTGGAGCAGCCGTTGGTCTTGGGCCTAACGGCACAAAGATGGCAAAGTCTTTGGGACTGACCAAAGAGTCTCTGAAGGCTGTTGTGTCAAGCGGCTTTCGCACTTTCGACCAAACTGGAGCTTTACTCAAAGAATCTCGAATGGACTGTGCCAAGGCTTTCGGTTCTGAGTGGTGGATGGTTCACCGACAGGATTTGAAAGACGCGCTCTTTGAGGCCGCGACCGGCGAGGGATCGGAATGGCCTGGAAAGCCAGCAAAGATCGTTTTTAAGTCACGTGTTGAAAATGTTGACCCTGAAAATGGTTTGATCCAGCTGGGGGACGGATCGATAGTTGAAGCTGACTTGATAATCGGTATGAATCACTCTTATATTGCCTTACAGGTAGAGACTAACGCGACTCAAAAAGGTGCCGATGGCATCCACTCAAAGACACGGGCAGCTGTTGTCGGGCTGGAACATCCACCGCCAGTGCCAGCCAACATCTCACTATACCGTTTCACAGTTCCTCTCTCCCAGGTAACGGAACTTCTTGGAGAAATACCAGATGCTTTGAAGTCTGAAGACGGAACATTCTTGGCCTCATTCATCGCGGCAGATGGGTCTAACAGGAATGCTGTCATCTATCCATGCAGAAACAAAGAAATCATGAATTTCGCCTGTGCTGTTCCGGACTCTATTCTCAAACAACAGAGTCAAGAGTCGTGGACTCAAGATGGCGACCTTGAAGAGATGATTCGCCATTTTGAAGACTTTCCGCCGTGGCTGCACACCATAATGAGGTAAGAAAACAGCCAATTACTCACTCCACACTGCAATCATGCGTCACATGCTGACCTAAGTGACCTTAAAGGACTCTTTCAAATGTCAAGCTGTATCAGTTAAGAGACGCTAATCCCCTTCCCTCTTATGCAAGAGAGCACGTGGCACTTATCGGAGATGCCGCTCATCCCATGGTACCTTACCAGGGTCAAGGTGCAAATCAAGCACTTGAGGATGCTGAAGCCCTTAGACTTTTCTTGCGACCAGGTCTTACGTCCAATGACCTCGCTGGGGTATTGAAGACATGGGATAGTGTGAGGCGACCGAGAGCTTCTCAAGTTCAACTGAACTCAAGGGTTGCAGCTGCCAAGGTTTCACCCGAAGTCATCTTACAGAGAATGAGATTCAACTGGACGTATGATGGAATTGAGGAGTTCGTCAAGTCCAAGGATCATTAAGTGCGCTATTGTTGTAACCCTGGACTGCAGTTAGGGCTGTAATTAAGTGAAATTACAGGGTCAGCAGATACGTCACAACCTTGTTTGTCCTTATACGTTGCAAACTGACTGGGCTTTGGACCAAGTCAATTAACGAGTTTACTGGTTAGATCATTTGACTTTTGAGATCATGTGATGAGATGAATAGTATTGTCTCATATGGTGACCCTTGAAACATCGCTGGTTATTGTCGAAATCTCTCCCTAAGATGTTGTTCTAAAGCAGTTGGCCCACGAATATGTTCCAACGACACGGTATCCTTCATCTTCCAAAGCCCCTGATCAGCTATGAGTGCGGCCGTTTGAGGAAGATACTCAATGTATCTTGCCCTGCCCTTCTCCCTGCGCATGCCAGCTACCTCGTTGGCTAGATCCATCAAGTCACCCTGGCGCCTTACTTCGACATAGGTTCCAGTTGCTTCCTCGTATATCAACGCTAGGTCCTCGATGGTATGCTCCCCGGATCGTATCCTGAAGAAACCGCCCTTGCCTTCCCTGACGCCCTCTCCGTTTAGGAGGATCTCGATGGTCCAAGCCGCTGCATCATCCTGCTCCGTCCAAGAGTGAAGCTGCTTGTTTCCATCCCCCCAGTACTTCATGACGGGTATGTCTCCAGTAATATCAAATCCGCCGGGTCCGTATGAAGTGTATAGCAAGTCCGCAAATACCCCTGTAAAGATGTACACCGGGTTGATGGGGCTTGTCATTGCCGCTTGTTGCTCAAAAGCGATGTGAGAGTCGTAGTGTTCGAATTCTCCAAACTTGATTCTCGTCCAGTCATTGTTCCAAGAGGAAGCGATAAATATTCTGACGTGCGCACGCTCAGCAGCGCGTAGAAGTAAAAGATTTGCATCGAGGTCGAGTATCGGGTTTGGCGTGTAAGCGCAAACGACAGCATCAACTCCTGTGACAGCTGCGTCTAAGGCCGGAATATCGTAGTAGTTCTGAATTTTGACGAAGGATTCCAATTTCCGATGAAGGTCGGCCTCCAGTTTCGCGGGGTCACGGCCCAAACCCCGAACTGACAAGCCGCGCGCCCTAGCAGCTCTTGCTAAACGACGCCCTAGGCTGCCAGTGATTCCCGCAATGAGAACGATCATGACGATACAGCCTGGGTAGAAATTGAGAGTGACGCGTGACTGCAAAGGCCTTCAACTCTGAACAAACCGATTTTCGACATATATAACTCCTCATTTCAAGAACTCATCGGTTCGACAGATCTGGATGGAGGTGGGAAGGATATGGCCACGAAACTCTCTCGGTGACCGCTCGGGCACTGTTGTTGTCGGCAACCACAACGCAGTGCTTTCCTGAACAAAATTCTGCAAAACCGCCTGTTTTGGGACACCAATTGTCCGTTTAGTTGTCCGAGACTCAATTATGCTGATAAATCGATGCTGGCGATCTTCATTGTGCACCCTCTGTTGCTCAATGTGGGCCGTGGTTTCCGCGGAGCCCGCGGGGTTTGGATCCTGGGCCTGCGGATGTGTGGTTTTTATCGCTGTCGTAGGGGCCGGCCTTGTTCAGTAATCGTCGTCACAATTGGCTATTGTACGAATAATACTCAAGCAACTTAGGCGAAAAGTGCCCTTTGCATACGTACGGGTACGAATAAGTCGTAATTCTCGGTTTTTTTGCTAATATCTTAGGCCCCTGGCACGATTGAGACCCAGCTTGGCATTCAAAGACTCCACGACGCGACCCCTTTAGAGATTGTGGCCTCGGTTTCGGTATCGGGAACCAAGTTCCGGCTCCCACACTGGGAGGTCGGCGATTTTAGCGGCCGTCGGACGGGACCCTTTCGCCGATCGTCCCATGGCTTGTTCCAATGAGCAGAGAATCTCAAAAACAGGAACCGTCTTGTCAACGGCGTAGACTGTTATTTTAGCGCGATCCCACGTGTGTTCGATCCCATTTGGGAAGACAGCTATCGAGTTTATTCACACCGCGCCGCCAACAGGGCGGGATATCACTTTGAGTGTATTGAAACTTCACCCTCGCCGTGCATGTGCTGTTTGTTAACCCGCTGCCACAGACGACCGGAAATCATCGAGACAATTAGGTGTCGTTTTCTCACACCTCGTAGAACATGTTAACATGAACCGAAACGCGCTGGCGGGCGCACAGAACCTCACTTCGACCAGACCAAAGACATGGCAAGGGTGTGGAAGCACGGACATGCTGCCGGAGCATCCCCCGAAGAGATCCACTTGGACCACTGGATGGCGTCCAGCAACTCGCGGAGCTCCGCGACCACTGTAGGATCGGAGAATCGGTCTTTACACGGGAAAACATTGAACTACATCATCCGGCGATACTATTTTTTCTTCATGGTTGTGATTGACCCTCTCTTGACCGGCCAAAAGCCGAATTTCCAGACGTAGATACACCAACAGAAGCACTCCAATGCCCACACTGAGTGAGCATGCTTGGGCAACCTAGCGTCCCACGCCAATTTGGAACTAGGTCGCTATGTCGTGATTACATCACCATTGAAACATGTGTTCATCCGATGTCATCGAGAGGGGTTGCTTGGGCTCCCAGCACACCTACTCTACACTGCTGTTTTGGACTTCTCATCTTCAAGGATTCGTGCAAACCAACAGTTTAAATCATCATGTCCGAGATCCAAGACTTCAAAGTTGATATTCCGCGGGACGAGGTTGACCGTCTGCGACGGAAGCTGAAGGACACACGACTACCAGGACGACCAGTTGTTCCCGATGCGGGTAAAAACTACGGTGAAATCACTCTATATATGAACATTAAAGCCAAGCCTGACTGACTATGACTCCTAGGGCCTGAGTATGGCTGGGCTGAGAATCTGTACAATGCCTGGACCAACGATTTCGACTGGTATGAAGTCCAGGAAGAGATGAACAGGGTTCCACACCACATCACCACCATCGAAGACTTGAAGATCCACTTCGTTCATGCCAAGTCGGACAATGCCAACGCGATTCCCCTTCTCACCATCCACGGCTGGCCTGGCTCGTTCTGGGAATTTAGCCAGGTCTGGGAGCCGCTGACACGCCCGAGCAATCCTGACGACCAGGCCTTCCATGTGATCTCACCTAGCATGCCTGGCTTCTGCTGGTCGTCCTGGCCACCACGCGCTGGTTGGAAGCTTCAAGATAACGCGCGAGTCTTCGATAAGCTCATGAAAAAGCTGGGATATGACGAGTACATGGTTCAGTGCGGCGATTGGGGATCGTTTGTAGGTCGTGAATTGGGTGCCAAATACACCGACTCTTGCAAGCTTGTGCATCTCAACTTCGCCCCGAGCCCGATGCCTGAGGGCGTGGAATACTCTGAGCGGGAGCAGAAAGTAGCGGAGAGGAACGAGGACTGGCTTAAGAACCATATGGGCTATGCAGTTTGCATGAGAAGCCGAGTGAGTATATTCGACGCCGACGCTTTTCTATCGAGCCCCTAAACTTCATTCTAACGCATGTATCTTAGCCTCATACCATCGGAATCGCATTGCACGACAACCCGATGGGTATCCTGATGTGGGTCGGCGAAAAGTACAACGAAGCAGCCAACCCCGAGAACCAGAAAAAGCTCTTCTGGACGAAGGCGATCTTGACGACAGCATCGCTGTACTTCTTCACCGGATGCATTCTACCCTCGACCTTGCCTTACTACGAGAGCCCGACTCACGACAAGTTCCCCGAGTTTGCACTGAAAGAGGAAAACCGGATCAAGGTGCCCTTTGGATACACTTCGTTCTTGTGGGACACCGAGCCAGGTTCGAAGCGCGCTGTAACATACGATGGCTGAGACTGGAGAACGTGCAAAATACTTCCCTCGAAAGCCTGGTTACGTCGGAGATGGCAGACACAGTCAAACACATCACTCGGCTGGATCTCCTGGTTCTGGAAGAATGTAACGAGCATGGTCCCGACCATGACCTTTATTGCAAGGAGCGATGGCTATTCGAACCTCACCTACAAAAGGAGATCTTGCCAAAACTCTCCGACTCTCTGACGACATTGACTCTTGGCTTTCAAGAGTACTGGGGAACTGCTCCTGGTTACTTTGATGGAAAGGGACTGGAATTCCCGCATCTCAAGACGCTCAACCTCATCAATTTCGTCATTTCCCACCATGACCACTTCAACTGGGTCTTGGCGCAGACATCCTTGACAACTCTGCGCTTGCTCAACTGCCGCATCGTCTCTCACCTGCGTATCCATGGCGAACTACTGACTAAGTCGGGCACGCCTACCCATGATTGGGAACGATGCCCGCATGGCGCATTTGGTTTCACGTTCAACGACGACCGTGTTTACACGTTCTCAGGGAGGTGGGAAACCATTTTCAACGGCATCCACACAAAGCTCACGAATCTCACCGACTTCTACTTCAATACTGTACAATGCTTGAATCATCCTTTCAGACGTTTGGAAAACATGAGAAACCGTCTGTTCCCCAATCGTTACATTGTCTTGGACTCTGGCCTTCTCCCTAGCCCGTGGATTGAGTCTTCCGAACGCGACGGCAAGATGGAATTTGGGAATAACGACCCTACCCCAGTTGCGCCAAACAGCCCGGACAATCGCTACAATGGGACATGCGAGCTAAACGTTGATAAGGAGTTATCAAGATATGATTTTCGAGCGTTCGACTCGTTGATCAGAGCAACGTGGAACAGAAAGAATGGCTGGGATTGGTGGTCATCAAGATGCTCTCCGCCGATCACTAGACCAACTGCAAGGCCACGTCCAGCAGCTGTTTTCGGTGCCTCAGCTCAGTAGGTTAGATTGCAAGGTACAGCAATAGTTGAATACAAGACTGTTTGTATTGATGAAGATCAAAACGCTATGAACATGCCTTATATACGACTTCCTCCACTACTTAATGTATGACTGCAACCCTATTTAGCTGTACCAAACAATGTTGGCCGGGCCAGATGACAGGCCGAGGTGGGCAACAGCTGCCGCAGTCGTAGAGGAGCCGCTAGCATCAATCTTCCATACTTCCAGGAAGTTCGAGCCGCTGTCCGTGATGCCAAAGTAGTCCTCGCTGAACTTGGCAGGGGAGACCGCGTTCGCAGAGCCACCGCTGTTCGTGGTGGGGAGGAGGAAGAGCTGCTCGGTGATAGCGCCGGTGGAGCTGTCAAGGGAAAAGGCCGAGACGTATCCCGGGATACCAACGGTGCGGGATCGCGTGGCAGCGATGAGGTACTTGGGCGCGGTGGCGCTTGAGTTGCTGCTGGGAACGGAGAACATGACCTCGTCGGCCCAGTAGGAGGAAGAGTTGGTGTATCCTGAGTGGGAGTTAGCAAGCGTGTTCGGCAAACCCATACATGATGAAACATACCGTCGGGCAGCAGAGGGTACGTGGTGTTGGTGAAAGTCAGCTTGCCGGTGGCGGCATCACGCTTGTAGGAAGCGATAGTGCTGGCCGCCTCGTAGACGACGTAAACCCAGCCTCCGTTGGGGTGAACGGCGAGGTGGCGGGGATCAGAGCCCTCGGCAGCAGCAAGGTACTGAACCTCGGTGACTTCACCGGTGGTGTTGTCGTAGGAGTGAACCCAGACAGCGTTGCCCATGTCGTCGGCAGAGTAGATGAAGTCGTTGTTAGGGCTCATGTCGGTTCCGTGGACGCCGGCGGCGCTGTCGTACGTGACGTTCGCGGTGGCCTCCTGGAGGACACCATTGTCGTCGACAGTGATGGCTAAGGAAGAGCATCCACCTCCGTAGGGGGTTCCGAAGACGGTGTAAGGGGCATCGGTGGACGAGGTGATGAAGTTGGCGTTGGAGCCTGTTGGGGTCAGCTCAGGTTGTGTCGTCAAGTTCACGATTAGACTCACAGTTTGATGACAAGCTAACGTTACTAGCGTACTCCAAGCTGAGGTCGTCGGTGATAGTGTAGCTCTGGAAGTAACCTGTAGTACCGACGTAGAGGTTCTTCAGGCGGGACTAGACAACTTGTTAGTCGCACCGCTGCACCAACATATGGAGCACCAGCTTACATCAAGATGGATCCACTTTGATCCCGATGACGCATCAGTGGTGATGTTGTTAACGAGGGTGAGAGAGGAGGTCTCATCGTCGAACTCGACGCCAACGATGGTGCTGCCGGAGAAGAAACCAGAGTAGAAGTAGTGAGTGTCAGCCAGAGCCGGGACGGCAGCCGCGGCCAGAGTCAGTAACGTAAACGAGCGCATGTTGATGTGTCTGAGGAGTTGGGATGAACAGGTCGGTCATAATCATCTGGGCATCTTGGCCATAAGGGAGATATATACAGAATCTGTAAAGATGTTTCTACCGTCGAAATGATGATTGCCGAGGGCTTTGCACCGGGACAATCACTATCCCACATCACGAGGTAACTCAGCCCCATAGAATTAAGGGATGTTGCGCGGCTCAATAAGGTATACCAAGCTTTCCTACTTGGGGGATACAAGTCTACCAGTCGGAAGATCGCTGTGGAGAACGCCCCTTTGCTGTAAAGAAACAGAAACTAGATGAAAAATACAGCAAGAGGAAACATCCGCCTCCGCGTACAGCAGTAAAGGAGGCGCGTCCAGCCAACTAGAGCGCCAAGAATAGCTCCAGGTGTGGCTTCTCCCGTGGTGACGAAATTCAAGGGGATTGGCCTATGAGGGGGATTACGCTGCCTACTGACAGGCGCACGCGTAATCAGGATCTTCGCCCAATCTGATTGCAGTAAGGGGCCGGTAGGCATCCCACAATTCGGGCAGGGTAAACAGGTCGTCCCGCCGCTAGGAAATGCTTGTTTCAATCTAAGTGGCACTGCACGGCGTCGTCCGCGGTGGGCAATTCGTCAATTTCTTAGAGTTTCTGTTCCGGGGTGCCGCCCACATTCCGCAGCTGTCGGCCGGGGCGGATGGTACGGAGCTATCCCTTCGGGCCATTCGTCACGGTCATGCCGACTCCCGTCCGCTGCGCCTGACGGAGCCAGAAAGCTGCGGAGAAAAAAGAGAATGGCGAACAAAATTTACTTTAAGACGGAAGATCTTCCTGAAAACATCTGCATTCTGTGCTATAGCCACCATGTATGTTACCTAGGGTGCGTAGCCCTCTAAATCAGCTCTTTGTTCGACATGAAGCTGGAAAGCTTAAACCAACTGTGCCCAAAGAACATCTTGGCAACAGGAACCATTGAAGAAGTCGGATACGACACTGGATACGGAGGAGCCTTTCAAAAGTTTTGACCAGGACCCCA
The DNA here is from genome assembly GCA_026319125.1 of Colletotrichum noveboracense. Lineage (NCBI taxonomy): Eukaryota > Fungi > Ascomycota > Sordariomycetes > Glomerellales > Glomerellaceae > Colletotrichum > Colletotrichum noveboracense. Next base: position 7,592 of record JANUHK010000259.1, on the reverse strand, counting down.
GGTAGCTTTAGGCTCGGATTAACTCGAGTACGTAGAAGTACGAGTCGTTATTAAGAAACCCCCTAATAATCCCTATTCTAGAGCTAAAGCGAGATAATTTAGGGGGGTTATTCCGAGCTCGATGTATCGGAAGTATCGATAACGTTGGCGAGGAGATATGGTACCTCGACCTGGTCAAAACTTTTGAAAGGCTCTTCCGTATGATTTAGATAGAAGATACTTGGTATTGGACAGGTAAAACTTGCACCCAACCACACTGGCCCAAACCCAAAAGCGTCCCTAAGTCATTACAAAGTATTGATCACACAAACAGCTAGCCACCATGCAACCATGGCACCACATGCTACTTTTGGAATCCCGTTCGCCTTCGAAGTTCCTGTCGCTGTGGCGTCTGTTGCAGAGGGCGAGCTTGTAGTGGGTGTTGAGGTGCCTTTTACCGAGGATGTTGAGTTGCTTTCTGCGGAGGATGTTGGCCGCGCGAGAATCAATGTCGAATTTGTCACAACAGGGCATTGTGGAGACCCTGTCTCCACTGCATCCTGCGCTTTATGTACCAGTATGACTGGTTGAGTGGTGATCAAGGCATCTGGGAATGCTGTAGAGCCAGTCCAAGAAACATCTCTTACTGTGGTCGGATACGTAGTCTCAGTCCACGTGGACCATGAAAAATCCTCGGTTGTTATCGTCCGACCATGGTAGGTATATGTAACGTTGACCTTTGTAGCAGCGGCGGGGTGAAGGATGACAGAACAGGCAGTATTTGCGGTGTACAGGCTCCTGGGTACTTCGGAATAGCAGCCAGGGCCGAACGGCTGTGCTGTGTAGCCGCTATGTGACGTACATCAATCAGTCAGACTGTCTAGACGATGAAAACCAGAACGAGCTGGAGCACTGCAAAAGAGACAAGCTGTGGGAAAGCGCAGTTCACTCACCAAGGACAGCACCAAATTCCGGTTTCTCCAGGCTCGAGAGCAGACATGACCATGTTTGGGACGGGGTTCATGTAGGGGGTAATCTGAGACAAAGTTTGGGTCTCGGTAGAGCTTGCAGTCTTGGTGATCGTCAGGGTCGGGTCGGCAAAGACGCCGCTCAGGTCGTACGAGGTGGCATCGTATCTGATGGCCGTTCCGGCAGGAATCCATGCGGATGGGCAAACAAGTCCTGTTGAGTGGTAAAAAACAAGACTCCTTGTAGATATGTTCGTGGAGTTGAGGAGTAGATCAAGAAGCACAATTCCGACGTCGGGTACACATTCATCGTAGGGGCCTGGGTCTTCCAGAGTGCAGTTTTCTTGCCAAACCCCCCGACCAACATCAACGCCATTGCCAAGCTGAACAGTGACTGGTTTGGTGGCGCAGGATGGTGGAGCGGTCCAAGTGGTTGTCACAGGGCCGGCATTCACAAGAATAGGACCTTGCACGGTTGACGAAGGCATTGCCGCGGTAGAGTTGGGTGACCTGTTGAGCGAAGGTTCGAGGCTGGAAACATCTGTGGTTCAAACAGACGCGGTCATGGTTTTCTGCCTCGACAGAGCACCCCTACTTAAAGGCCATGAGTGAGGTTGTTGACTTTGCTGGCTGAAGGGACTGGCCGGTGCTGAAATGCTGAGATGCGGCACAGTCCACTCATGTTCGACCTCTAGGGCTTGGCCTGAATATCAGAGAGGACCTCGATTGCTTGAACATGCTAAGCGAGTGCTGCACGCTATGCTAAAGTTGGTTATTTAGACGTCACTGGCTCTGCGTCACTTCAATTCCAAGGAAATTGCCCATCGACCTCATACCAATTGATTCCTACTGTTTCTTTGCGCTAGACAAGGTGAAAGAATTCTGTGCACTTCGTATTGGTCAACGTTCGAAAAGGTCAGCACCAAGTCGTCATGGTCTCATTTGATATTATCCTCAAACGCCCAGTTTAGACGACCCCGATCGACTCGGGGCGATCACCTGATATTGCGCCTCGGTTGCTTTCGCTCTGGAGTCGAAACACTCAGTCGTCGGGCGTCTGCATTGTTTCGGTTCAGTCTCTCGAGGAACTTCTGAGCCCATCCTTACTCGCCTCACAGTGCCTACAAAATGGCCTTGGCCCTTTGTCATCACAGTACGCACCTTGACGGGTGGAAGGAATTTGATGTGCGTCGTGATAGGCCACTGCTGACATCACGTGTAATACCCCCGCCTCTATCAACGGAGTACATGTCTCACCGCTTGCAAAGTGTGGCATGCTGGAGCCTCCCCGCGGCATGGTAGTGTTGAAGCTTGATGCTAACTATCTTAAAAAGATGAAAGATTTTGGGTTGTGATCTTCTGCAGCACCCTATCCATCAGTATGGAGCAGAGAGTATTTGAAAGTCACTTGAACAAGTTCACTTACGTGTGCGAAGCCACGACTTACCTCGAAATCATTAGCTATGCCGTGAGCCGAACCCAAAGTACCGCATGTTTCTCCGTTGATACCTTGCTCAATGCTGACTTTCTCTTGAAATAGGATAGACCCAATAACGTCTTCAAGGGTCCTCTTTCTGATGCTCAATTAACATGATTCTTTTGCGCAGAAGTGGGTGCATCTGTAGTCGTGGTTGACAGCAACCAAAACAAACTCCTCAAAGTTATGGCACACCTGCTCACGTGTATAAATATTGTTAGGACGGGTTCAATCAAAGTCCTCGCGTTAGCGAAACCAGGCCATCAAGCAGTGTTCGTTTTGTGTGAGCGGTCGTAATCCTGGCGATCAATGATTGATCCTGATTCGCGGAATACTCTCGCTATTCAAGCTGCAAGTCAGTGCGAAAGACCCGGAAACATTTGCCCCATTGAAGCTGTCGTTACGTCCGAGCCTGTTCGAGTCGATGATCAGAGATATGAGGTTACCTCTGCAGGTTGCAGAACTGACAAGCATGGTTGGGCCTCTCCTTTTAGCACCGCTATAACATGACGAATGCAAATGATCCCCATCTTCGTAAGCCTTGCAAATGCATCCCTCATATTTCGGCCTTGCAATTTGGATGTTATACTCACGTCTTGATTCGTAGAGATCATTTGCGTTAAGCACGATAACCATATCTAAGTAAGGGAAGCGCAAATGTTAAGGAAAGGCGCGGCAGCCGGCTTAGCATTCAGTTGACTAAACTAGCTACCCAAGTGAGGGTCACTGTTACAGTTGCTGAAGATACCTCGTATCAGAAGAAAATCAGAGAAAACTCCCAACCTAGGCAAAACATAACAAGTCCAAGCAATCTGTTTTCGTTTTTCCCCCTTCAATTTTTTTTCTTCCTCCTCCTCTTCTTCTTCTTTTTTATTTTTTTTTATTTTTAATCTTTCTTGAGGGGAAACCGACGGGCAAAAGGACTGAGAGCTGGCCGGGAGAAAGAAAGAAAATGAGAAAAGCCAAGGTCAAGTCGGCAGAAAGAAACGGGAAAGTGCGCAAACTATCCCTCTTCCCAAGTCATAATACTCCTCCTATGGCCCTCAGTAACTAGCGACAGCAGGCACGAGTCCATACTTATAGCCCTGCCCCTGCTGGTAGTGGCCATTCGTATCCGAGTACTGCTGCTGATCGGCTTCGATGAGTCGAGGTTTGCCATAGTCCTCGCTTGCCTGGCTTCCTCCGTTCGGTGCTTGCTCGAACTGTTCTCTATTCTGCGCGGTTGGGCACATGTCCTCGAGAGTCGCATTCGTGTCAGAACACATATGGACGTCGTCCGGCGTCTGGATCTCGGGATGTTTAGCCATCACATCCATCCTACGTTGCTCTTTTGTAACGTAGTCGTTAGCCACGCTAAGAGCGTTAGCGAACTGTGATGCGTCGAGGCCAGTGACAGAAATCACGGTCGTGGCGGTGCCGACAGAAGACGTCTCAATCCTTTCGAACTTCAGAGTTGCCGAGTGGTTGTAACGGTTCTGTAACTCTGATTGGATCACGTCCCGGAGGAAAACGGCTGATGCCGTGGCAGCTGCAAGGACACTACCGGGAGGGAGGCTTCTCCAGAACAACTTGAAAAGCTTTGTCCAGGAGCCGGTAGTCACCTCATTTGGCTCTGTGTGTAGGTGATTAGCCCGCGATACAGAAACTCTCGGAAGCAGCAGTAGAACTGAGCGGTTTAGAGTCGGTTGGGAGACTGGGGGCTGAACTTACGCGCACCATAGTGCCAATCAAGATGTGTGGGGCTGTATCGCGGGGCAATGTTGTTCACCAGCGAGCGAAAGTACAGCCGAAGCTTCTCGCCCTCGGTCTCTCCGGGCATGTACTCGCCGAGCGACGTGTTGGGTCGCATTCCAATATCAGCAGAGAGCCAAGGTCCGACAAAGACATTTTGGACAACGCTTGGGCCCATATTGTTAGTAAGAAAGCATAACGGGACGTGGGAATTTGGGACTTACAGCCAACCTGCGGTGTATTTGTCAAGGTATTCCCTCACTGTAGTAGCGTACTCTTTCTGTCTGGCTGTCGTGTACTCACTGCCCTCCCAGCCTAGTCGCATGCTTACAACCACAGACTCGAGCTGTCTGTCGTTGGCCAGGGGAGGTCCAGAGTCACCCTTCGCGTGAACCGGGTCGTGTTGGCCTGGGTCGCGGGTGCCGTAATCGAACCACTGCGGGACGTCATTAGGACCGGGAGAGGTCGCTCGATAACCCTTTATGTTACCAATTCAGTAACAGCCGACTTTTAGATCGACACAGAATAAGGATGCATTACTGACCCAGCTGACATAATGATCAACGTTGGTATTATTTCCGGGTGAGATTGAAAATCCCCATGGGCTTGACCAAGACGAAGCGAAGACTCCTGCACAAGTAGTTAGAGGGAGATAGAAACCCTTCATGCGGGAAGTAACTTACCAGGGGCAAAGTCATCTTGCTGCCAAGACAGGACGTATTTGTCTTCAACCAAGTAGGCACGGTAAGTCAACCCAGGCGTTGTTGCGCTGTCAGTATAAATGGGGCTGTAGTTATTGTTTGCGGTTGAGCACCACACCGAGTTGTACCACATTGAAGGCTGGTCCTTGGTCCCAAACATGCCACCGTCCGGATACTTGGCGGTGAAGCCACTATCAGCTCCCTCGGCATCTGGCATGTATTGTAAGGGATTTCTGGAGTTTCCGGGTTTCCAGTCGCACATCTGGCCAGCCGTGATGGTCTGCAACGCGGTAGACGCTTTCACCTGACGAATACGATAAGCAGCAGGCCAAACCCAAAGAAAACGCGAAGATAATGACACTGCCACTTACGAAAGCACCGGATCGAGGCTTCGTTGAGTCGGCCCCAATCTTATACTTCTGTTCCCACGAGAACAGGTTTTTGTTGCTGAATAAAGCTTTGGTCTTGCTCTGGAAGATAACATTTGCCTTACCGCCAACCTGTCGAGCCAAAGCAAGATTCCCGAGCTGAGGGAGACCACCGGGCGTAGCAGGCGGCAGCAGGTTCTGGTCAATGTAGAAGTACAGATTGATTTGGGTCATCTTTGCTTCAGATGTTTCCAAGCTTGGATAAAGTTGAATGTTTGATAAGTAGTTCCGAATGATTTTTTGGGTGTTTGGTCAAGGTCGTTCATTGTACGAGGATGACAGGGCCCTTTTATAGGCGGCGCTGGGCATCACGATTTGACTTTCATCTTGACAGACTGTTGATCAGTGTAGACGACGTGCCCGAGTCCCGGAAGAGAATGCCCGGTGCTAGGGAGTTGTAGATGCTCTCTTAGTGAGGTGATTCCAAATGAGACGGCCTTCCTATCGATGCAAACAAACAGTTCAGCGTGGCGAAATCATCAACCAGACAGAGACACGGCTAAGCTCAGTAATGAAGCAAAGGGTATGAGCACCATGGTCAGCCGATCAGGCTTCCCTAGGATATCGAGAAATACACAGCTCTGTAAATGCAAGCAGACATAAGGCACCATCAAGTATGATGGTCACGGCAATACATCTCCCACAGGTTCACCAACACAGGATACTTAGTAATATCTGTATGGAATGAGTCGTACGATGGTGACGTCGAGGCAAGAGTGTGTTCGGCGGAACAAGAGCTTTGAAAAGAAACATCGGCTGTCAAAGCTGCATCTGGGATTTGCTACGATTCCACCAAAAGAAGAATGTGTAGCTATGCAAAGCTCAGGCAGCCACGAAGACGATCTTTGCTAAGTAACACACTGAGCGAAGTTATTCCGGGGGAGAGTGGCCTGATGTTCTAGTTTAGATGTCTCTTCAAACCCACATACCGGGTTAAGCGACACGTTTGGTTCTTCAATAGCACCGAGTGATGAATCGTCACTCGGGCCGAGGGAACTTAGCCGCTGGAAGTAGAAGTCCCTATACTGGCTAGTGTCATCTACTTAAAGTATTCACGCTCCCAGTTTTCCCTGTAGAAGTACTGCTACTCACGCTTGCGGAACCTTGACTTCCAAGGCCCATTTTCTTGGCGAATCTGGACACACCGTGTTCTCGTTTCGTCCATCGACCCGCATTAAGTAAAGGACAGTGTTTAAAGTCGATGAGATTGAGGCGATCATCAGATACAGGCCACAAGGATTCAGCAATGCGTGAAAGTTTGTCGTCGTAGGGTTTCGTTGGTGGAGGAGGCAAACCCACATCACACCGACGCTGCCCAGCGACAAAAGCGCCAAGCTACCAGACGTTCTTCAAGTAACAAGACAACTTCTACGAAGGTGCACACCGCCGACTCAGGCAACTCGCGGTACAAATTCGATACCCCTCCAATCATACCCCTCTTATCTTACAGGGCCGTTGTACGTTGCCACTGCCGTCTTCAAAAGTAGGCACCCCCTTTATCGGTGAACTCTATGTATACAACAAGGCGATATCTCCCTGCCATGCGCTACTCTACCCTGAATTGAGGGGCGCATCCCGCCAAAGAGGATCCTTGATTGCAACCTCCAGTGAGGTAGGCATGTAAATGCCTGGCCATCTCGAACGGCACATTTTGTTGACCGGTAGGGTGCCTTGCGGGTATCTGATCCTTACACCCGCTCCACCTGAAGTATGAAAGACGGCAGCGGGCGAATGTACCCGTGGCCTCTGAAGGTACCGCATGTGTGATCGAACAAGTCTAGACCTGATCTACTGCAACGTCCACCTGCAGCCTATTCCTTCGGAAGTTCCGAATTGAGACACTGACACCAGCGCCTAGCCAAACGTTTTCAGAACTTCAACGGCAACAATCAAAGCCACTGGAATACTATGTGCAGGGGTCATGCGCCTCGCGGAACTACGCTTGATCTTGTGTGATGATCGCCAGTCAAGCCAGGCGGCCCGCGGAGATGTGGACCACATCCGGCTGCGAACCGTCACTACGGCATGTGCTGCAGTCCCTTTCAGTGGTTTTCGCTGCATTCCGTCTGATGGCAAATAGTAAGGACTAGCGGGTGTAACCAGAAGCCTAGGCCGCGTGAAATTGCGCCACGAATTTCTTGCAGCTCGGGACAGCGATTAAGGTACCTCAGCGCTGCCGCCAAAGCAAACAAACAAATCAACGCCAAGATTTGACTAATTTGACTGCCTTTTCCCCAAGATTGGTTGATTTGCCCTATTGGCCAATATATCAAACAAATCCACAGAACACGTGACCCAACGACGCCTA